>VMBQ01001693.1:0-39080 GCA_007657795.1 Dreissena rostriformis
TTTCTCACTTACGCCACAACAGTTACTTGCGTACGATCTACCCCTGAATCCTGTCAATGTGGGAATCGGCGTCCATAACTGCGGCCGCTGGCAACTACAGACTCGAGCAACTGTGGAACAAATTTTGGATGTAAGATGTGGTAAGTAATGGCTAAATGGTGTATGAAGGGCTTTGATTCACTTTGTCAGGGACATGGGAATAATGAGTGATTTTAGTTGAAGCGAGGGTTTCTCGGTTTGGAGTTAGAAAATATCACTTTGTCAGGGACGATGGGAATAATGAGTGATTTTAGTTGAAGCGAGGGTTTCTCGGTTTGGAGTTAGAAAAAATATCGTTAAATGTATGTTTGTTTGTTATTCTTGTTTGTTATAGGGTTGAAAAACATATGGTAACTATTTAATAATTGTTATGCGTTTTGTGTTTACCAACCTACTGGAATTTGTCTTGCAAGAAGCAATAGTTTCGGAAAAATGTGAAAAGCTTATTTTAATAGTTAGACTACCTACTGCTTTAAAGGCAATTAGGAGATTAACTGCACTTTGGTTGAAATGTATTGTCGAATTGAAAATATTTTGTTGGCAGGACTTCAACAAATAGAACTTAGAACAAGAAAGAAGTAAAGAGGATCCAGAAGGTCTGAAGAAGCTAGCCACCCCCCCCCCCACGAAAGTTAACATAGGTGGCTGCACTGCATCTGTACCCATGGAAGGGTGCCGTCCATTGACAGGAGGCGAGGGGCGTCTTAAGTGACTGGTGTGTGTGTGGAGGTACCATTCTCAGTGAACACAGGATTCTCAGCGAACACTGGATACTCATACTCAGTGCTGCCCACTGCTTTGAGTATGTCTAATATGAGCCTTGTTATGATAGTTTAGTCATTTAGTGTCGTCCCAGATTAGCCAGTGCAGTCTGCACGGCTAATCAGGGACATCACTGTTTACGCCTAAACTGGATTCTACCTAAGAAGAGACTTTAAACAAAAAAGTCCATAAAGCAGAAAATGTTGTCCCTGTGTGGACTGCACGGGCTCATCATGGACGATGAAGCAAATGCATTAAGTCCAGTTTTCTAAGAATGTGGCTCATATGATTGCATACATTCTTGTTTTGATATCATTAATTCGTATGTTATGGTATACGTTTTCACATTGGTGTGTTATGTTATTCAGGTATGCTAATTTACATCATTAAAATTGCAATATCAGTAACGAAACTACAAGTATAATATATAGTGACAAAAGAGAAGGAACAAGAATGAATTAATGTTCTAATGTACTATGTGTATCCCTATTTAAAATTTAGTACAACATTTCTATACATGATACACACCAACATCAGTTTATAAACTTTATATACACATGGGCTTTACACAGTCTACATAGTTATCGATTAATCATTTACTTCGGGCTATTTATTTGTTTTCGAGCAGTATTATACTCATTTGTATCCATGAAGTAACTAGAGTAATAAAGCTGAAATTTTGCCCATCATCATTTGAAGGATGGTACTTTAATTGAGCGCTGTTATTTTTCACTGTGAGTACCTCACCACTGATTTAATTCATTGCGTGTAGTGTTAATTGATGAAAATGGCGAGGGCCTTTATTTAAGCGTCAATCTGGAAAAACTTGGCTTAATGCGAGCATGAATGACAGCGTACTTGTATGCAGCTTTTGAGACAATGTGTTGTCTGTTGGCAGTCTGTGATTTTGTCCGTGAACTTTTTTTAAAGAGAAAAAAACATACCTTCCTGAACTGCTGTTCAGCATAAGATCAAAATTCATAGCAATTTTCCAATCGTGGTCCTTGATGGAAATTGTTCAAATGGTTCCGGTTCGTTGATTATTTTGCAGAATCCAAAGAATTGCGAATGAGTGGGGAAATCAAATCAAATTGAAAACCAATTCTGTCTGTGCATTTGATGATGGTAACCAATGGTAACCAAAATAGTCGTAGCGATTTTTTATTTTTCTTGGCCGTTCGATTAACTACCTTAAAAAGTAGAACTTCATTTCCCATTACTAAAATATTAAATAAATTAAAAAAGCTGTTTTTCATACATGCCCGTTTTTAGCAAAAACAATAACATAAAACCTTTTTCTATGCCCCATGGTTGGCAATATATGTAATATAATAAAATATTCTTTTAAGCAACAGCCTTGGATTGCCAAGACCTATTAAATTTGACCAGCCTTTTAGTATAATTTAGTATAATTATGCCCCCTATGTCAGGTGAAAGTTGAAATTCAGTTTAGAGGTTGTATACAAGTCTCTTTTAATTAATACAGATATTCAGTTGAAACTTCACAAATGTCTGTGTGATGATTATGCATGTCACCAAACAAGGCTCATAACTCTGGCCTTTAATTTAGAATAATAACTCTCATTATTGAATTTTTTTACTTTCAGGTTACCGGGTAATGTCTGCATAAAAGGTATGTTACTTAACCCTTTGAGTGCTGGAACCGGATTTTGAAGGTTTTTGCAAACAGTTTGGATCCAGATGAGATGCCACAGAACGTGGCGTCTCATCAGGATCCAAACTGTTTGCTATTCTGATAGTGGAACCGGATTTTGAAGGTTTTTGCAAACAGTTTGGATCCAGATGAGACGCCACAGAACGTGGCGTCTCATCAGGATCCAAACTGTTTGCTATTCTGATAGTGGTCTTAGAAAAAAAATCAAAGAAAATGCTAATTTTAGAAATTTAGCAGACAACATTTTAGCAGACAACAAATTTCCCAGCATGCAAAGGGTTAAGTTTGGATTGAGGTATTGTGCTCTTATTTTGTTTGTTGGTAGCTTATATGGAGCCCTAGGGTGGGGTTGCACGTGGGGCCAGTTGGATCAAGGTCATTGTTACTAAATTTAACAAAAAGGTTATCCCCCCAATAACTGAAGTTCAAAGGTATTATGCTGTAGTGTTGTGAGTAAGTAGCTTATATGCAGACCTTACTTTGACGTTTAATTGAAGTAAACAGAATTAATTGGTAAAATGTAAAAAATGTAAGTTTACATATTACTACTCCAGCTATTGAATTTCATATATCATTATATCAAGTGATTGACAGAAAATGTACATTAGACTATCAAAGAAGAATAGTCAAGCACGGTGTATTGGGAGAGCTCTTGATCTGCATTCATTTTGTGTATGAAATGTGTACTGCCGGGAACACTTTGCATAAGCTGCCATCAACCTTTATCAATAACATACAAATTGTCCATAGTTGGCTTACATAAGTACTTGTAATATTTTTTACAAAAAGGATGAACCTGGTAATACTGATTTGTATTTACCATGTACAAAAACTTACTTATGTCATATTTTATTGTTTTATGAGTTTGACCCATATTTTTCAGTGATACAATGTGCTGTCATGTGTCACCTTAGATAAGCCTGTGCAGGCTTATCAGGGATGACACTTTCTGCTTTAATGGATTTTTCTTTTGAAGTAAGTCTCTTCTTAACAAAAATCATGTATAGGCGGAAAGTGTCGTTCCTGATTAGCCGGTGTAGACTGCATTTAATAATCACATCATCAGTACGTTCATCAGTCTGTCACAATTCTTGTGTGCAACACTTTCTGCCAACACTGGATTTTTTTTAAAAAGCTACCTATTTTTAACGAAAAATTGCATAAAAGCCGAAAGTGTCGTCCCTTATTAGACTGCAGACTGCACAGGCTAATCTGGGACGATACTTTACTCAATCGCATTAATCCCTGTTTTCAAAAAGCTTGGCTCATATATATATTTATTATAGGAAAATCATTTGCAATCAAAGCAGAAAGCAATAGTTTTATTAACAAATATTGATTTATTTACATTTGAGCAACTTCGTATGCCATATGTATGATTTCCAGTCTTGGGTTCAGTTCATGACGTAAAACGAACTTATAACTTGTTTTAATTGTGTGCGTTTTTCTTCTTTTTTTTATTGTTGGTTATTTACTAGAGGAGTATCTAAAATCATTTTATATTCATGGACACTTTTGTGAAACAGAATTATCTTTTTTTCAGCGCAGCTGTTTTACCCAGCTTTTCATCTTAAATAACCGTTTACATAACGCCAGCAGACCAGAATGAAGACACTTCCTTTATTGCATTGACCTATTTGGGCATATTGAGCCCAGAAAATTTGCATCATATAGTGTTATTGGTGTGGTTTCGTGAGCATTCATCATATAACCAATATGCTAGTTAAAAATAAACTGCTGTGTAGGTGTTTATTATATACACAATTTAAATGTTTTTATGCCCCCTTCTTCGAAGAAGAGGGGGTATACTGTTTTTGGCCTGCCTGTCTGTCTGTCTGTCTGTCTGTCTGTCTGTCTGTCTGTCTGTCTGTCTGTCTGTCTGTCTGTCTGTCATTTTATGTGTGTGTCTGTTTGTATGTCTGTCCCAAAACTTTAACGTTGGTCATAACTTTTGCAATATTGAAGATAGCAACTTGATATTTGGCATGCATGTGTATCTCATGAAGCTGCACATTTTTAGTGGTGAAAGGTCAAGGTCATCCTTCAAGGTCAAAGATCAATTATTTTTTTAAAGCGGCGCAGTAGGGGCATTGTGTTTCTGACAAACACATCTCTTGTTTCTTATGTAATGTTCTTACATGAGCAGTCATGAGTCTGCATCATAAGTTTGATGGGTTGCCCTCTGGAGAGCTACATATGATTTGGCGTGAGTTCGCTATGGTCATCCCAGGTAGCCTTCCAGAACTTCAGGGGGAAGCTGCTGTGCGAAGCTTGGGTGGAGATGTGACAAGCCGCCAACAAGGTTGCCTTTAAGGAGAACGTCATATCATTCCCACAAGGTACATTGGATAAGAAAAGGAATAAGTAATTGCTGTATATACATGTGTTACTGTGAGACCAGTTTTCAATTGAGCTGTTCATACTTTTATTCTATTTTAATTAAAGTGAAGTGTAACCTCAATTTTTTGTATTGTTCTTTCTTAATCCACCTATCTGGAACATGAGTTTGTGCCCGAAAATGATGTTTAATGTTTTCTCCTGATTTGAGTATTCTTTGTTTTGATAATATATTATTAATTATGTGTGATTAGTTCAATATTTTAGACAAAAAATCTACAGGACTCTATGAGTAAATGCATAAACTTCACATTCCTTATTTTATTCAAAGACGAATTTGTTGAAATCTCAAATTACAAGTTTGTTACTATATTTTGACATTTTTGGTAGTCAGTAGTTGTTTCTGTTTCAGATTTTTGTTCTCTTCTTGTAGTAATTAATTTAGATCATATACTGAAATGAGGTACATTTTGACATGTATATAGCGTTAAGATGATTAATCATTTCAATGTATTACTCACTAAATAATTGGTTATTTACTTTTAATTAATAATGTTTGTTTGATCATGGTTGCTTTAAGACACAGAAGACATTCCAGATACAGATGATTCCTGGAGTGCAGAGTGTCAAAAGGCAAGAAAACAGAACAACATCTAATGACATTAGTTCATTTTCCAGGTTTGGGTTAACAACTTTATTATAATTGTGTTGTTACAAGTGCGACAAGCGCCCCTTGTTTTTGACAGCGATATGGTTAGTCGTTGAAACTTTTGAATTGTTTTCCTTTGAGTCATCAGTTACAACATTTATCCAACACAAATTTTGTTGTAATCTTAATTAAGTTATCATGGAAACTTAACCTTGGAAAAGAACAATGTAACTAAGTGTTAATATCTGTAAGATTATTGTATTTTTTTTTTATTAAGCTCAATTTTTCTGGAAATTATACTTGTTTGAAGAAATTTAGGTTGAACTCATTACAGTCATTACAGAGCTTTTCAAGCAAGTGTTCTTTGTGCATCTATTTGACTTAATCGGTTTGTTTTACATTGTAATACTAGTTGGAAACTGTGAAGCGCTATAATTGTAGCAATTTTATAAATAATCTGATGGAATATGACTATTCCACAACACTAGTTGCTGTCTGTTCTTGTCAATTTATTCAATTATACTTCTGTGTGCATATTTTTTTTTTATATACAATAAATCATATAAACATACACACATGCATATTATGTATACATATATCATTACAGTAATATCATACCCCAACATTGTATATATCATATATATATATATATATATACAATGTTGTGGTATGATATTACTGTAATGATATATGTATGTCTGTCTGTATGTTTGTGTATCTGGTTGTTCACACACCTTTCTCCCTATATATATATCTGGTTGTTCACACACCTTTCTCCCTATATATATATAAATTATGCCCGGGGGGTCACACAAATGAACATATGCTTCTATAAAGCCTATTTAGTTCTCTACTTAGTTTGTTCAAATTATGCCCCTGGGATCAAATTTGACCCTGCCCCGGGGGTCACAAAAATGAACATACGCTTAAATAAGGCCTTTTTGTGCAAACTTTAAAAATCTTCTTGTCCATAACCGTATGGCATATGGCTACCAAATTTGGTATGTAGTGACATCTTATAGTCCTCTACCAAGATTGTTCAAATTAAGCCCCTGGGATTAAATTTGACCGTTCCCCAGGGGTCACAAAAATGAACATATGCTTATATAAAGCCTATTTTGTGCAAACTTTATAAAAAAAAATGTCCATAACCATAGGGCCTAAGGATACTTAATTCGGTATGTAGTGACATCTAATAGTTCTCTACTTAGTTTGTTCAAGTTATGCCCCTGGGGTCAAATTTGACCCTGCCCCGGTGGTCACAAAAATGAACATACATGTACGCTTAAATAAGGCCTATTTTGTGCAAACTTTAAAAATCTTCTTGTCCATAACCGTATGGCATAGGGCTACCAAATTTGATATATAGTGACATCTAATAGTCCTCTACCAAGTTTGCTCAAATTAAGCCCCTGGGATCAAATTTTACCGTTCCCCAGAACGGTTCACAAAATTGAACATATGCATTGCTTATATTGGGCCTGTTTTGTGCAAACTTAAAAATCTTCTTGTCCATAACAAATTGGCCTATTTCTACCAAATTTGGTATATATTGAAATCTAATAGTTTTCTACCAAGTTTTTTTCAAATTATGCCCCAGGGGTCAAATTTGACCCTGCCCCGGGGGTCACAAAAATGAACATATGCTTAAATAAGGTCTAAAAATGAACATATGCTTAAATAAGGTCTATTTTGTTCAAACTTTAAAAATCTTCTTGTTCATAATTATAGAGCCTAGGGACCCTGCCCCGGGGGTCACAAAACTGAACCCTTCCAACTTTAAGCGCCCAGTGGGACGAGGGATAGAAAGAGAAAGTCACATGCCTGAGTACATTTCAACCCATGCGCATTGCATGCTTTTTTCGCATAAAAAACAGTGGAGCGATGCAGGGCCATCATGGCCCTCTTGTTTCCAATGATGATAAGATTGATCGCTTTATCAATTTTTTGTAACTAATTGAATCCACCATACTGTGTAAGTTCACATAAACAATTATTCCAGATAATGTAAATCTGGTAACTCCCCATGTTAATTTGTATTAAGTTTTAATTGATTTTCAGCTAAAGGGCTCCAATCCATATAACATTGGTTTTATCAACATTTACTTTTGAGAATAAAGAAAAATCATGGAGGATATCCAATGCACAGTTCAAAGAGGTATCAGAGCCATCCATTAATAAAGACGTATCGTCAGCAAAATAGTACTGCCTTTTATAGCAGAGCATTGTTTGATTTTAATGGCCAATAATTCCCCACATAGTATAAAATATAAGGTGAAATAGGATCACCCTACAGCTACGGCCTATTGTGAAGCTCTCAGATAAAAATCCATTTAGTTTGCATATGTTTTAGGAAAATTGATATCCAACGTTTTAAAGCTAGTTCAAAAATTAAAAAAAGTTTTAATGTTTGTTCAATACAGTTGAATGACAACATATCAAAAGCCTTTTCAAGGTCAATCAGCATAATAAAACCAGGTATTTTGTTATGTTAGTTAAAACTATCGGGGATTTGGATGCATGTTACATCAATTAAAAGGTGTTCGTTCTTATGGTACAAGTAATCAAACTTTTACTCTCGTATGAAAATTGAAGTCATATAGACATTAATATTTTGTGCTGCACAAAGCTAGTGTCATGTTTAGTTATTCTCATAACTTTAATATTTTTTTCATTTTATTTGATTAAGTTTCTTACCGTCTATCATTTACCAACACATGTAAATAAACATGCATATTTTCAACTCCTCTTGGAATTGTTGGTCAAGATTTTTGATCCGGAACAATAATCAATTAAAATAAGAAAGGCATTTAGTTGTTTCTATGACAAAAATGTGATCTTTTTCTGATTTCAGGTTCAGTGCTGGAGGAAATCACAGGGAGATGATCTTGCTTGAACAGGACTTGCCCTTCAGTTGACTCGATAGGTAGAGCCCGAGCCATTGCCATTGCCCATGAAAAGGCCAGTTGCCTTGGGGATGGGAACCACTGACCCACACGAGTTCCTGATCCAGAGCAGCTCTAAACGCGAGCCCTTATATTACATGTCATAAGTAATGTGCTGGAGAATGAAATTTGTTTAAAATGCTTTAAAAGATGTATTTACAGATTTTTGTGAACTTATTGAAATAGTAAATATAGTTGACAGATATAATTGTAACCAATATTGCTGTTAATGGGAACTTCCTTATAGTGTAAGCAAACACACCTTTCCATATGGAGAGGAAATCCAGATTCAAATCCTGGTGGGGATCCCATATAAGCAGTAACTCACATAATGTACATATAAAATATACAAACAATATTATTTGTTATCATAGTGTATGATATTTAATATTCATATTAAAATATATTTTATATTTTGTTTTACTTTACGTAATGTATCATTAGTATTAAGGAAACATCATTAGCTTCAGTCTATATCAGATGTGAAAAACAAAGGCCCATAATTCTGTCCTGGCAATTTATCGTAATTATAACCCTTTTTAACTTAAAAAGATAATGGTTTGTTTTCAATAAGTGTGCATCTTCTAAAGAATCCAATAATACCGTTTTTTTTTTATAACTTTATTGCAAAGTCAATATTACGTCTTTTTTAAAGATATTTCTTGTTACTTGTTTGCCCAATGTATTCGGAGCTCATAATGAAGTATTTTAAACCTTATTTCTGTCACTGCCCTACGCTAAATAAATTTGAATTGCTTCTAAAATCAACATGCAATACCAGCCTACCTATATAATATCGACAAATTTATATTTAATGCAGAGAAATTAATAATAGACACATCAGAATTTACTCTTAATATATATTTTTACTATAATGAATTCACACAACTTTTCATTTACGACTTCTATCTGTGAAATGTTTCACTATTATCTTAATAGTTATTTCTGCGATGATAAATATCTTCTTGTTGACTGTACTTCTCCATGTCAATAGATAGATTTATTACGGTATGGAATACATATACATGGATATCTAAAACAACATGTATAATACAAAAACGTAGTACACATGAGAATAAATAAACCATGACATGCACACCAACACCAAGAATAACACAAAAAAGAGCGACTCTTATTTCCACTGTGGTCCTTTGTGCTGGTGGCATGACATAGAGAGCTTTTAAACTAACAAAAAGTAGCTTATAAACATCAACCTTATAATAAAGTTCATAAGAAAATTCAGTAAAAAATGTTAAATGGACTGATATCACAGATAAATGATCTAGACTTTATTATCACAGTACAAATCAATATTTGGCATCTAGTATTCACAGAAGCAGGGCTTTTTTTCCTTCTTTGCGAGTGGCCCTGGAAGGACATTTCACAATTTTGATAGGGACAATTCACAAACCTAACATGGCCGTGAATTTTTACAAAATTGGCCGTTTTTCACAATTTTAACAATTTCACGACTCGGTTTTTCACAATTTTATGAAGTTCGCGACTCAATTTTTCACAATTTTGAAAAGTTCGCGACTCAATTTTTCACAAGTTTGAAAAGTTCGCAACTCATTTTTCACATATTATTATTATTTATTGTGCTCTGACATTGTATAATCTTTATGTAATAATGTTTGGACTTGGATATACAAAGGCATTCAGCTACAGTATTATAACCAACTTAGTTCTATGTCTACATCCTTTCTTCAGCCAAATGGATTTTTTTTGTTCATTTAAAACGGTTTAATGGTTTATTCAATATAAAAAGACAAACAATCAATGAGTTAACATACAACATGTCATATATAAATACGCATATAGTGGACATTTGTAAAGAACTGTATTTAATTTCTCGACTGAAATGTGGTGAGCATAATTAGATTGCAAAGCAATTATACCATTCATATAAAGCTACTACTGCTATGACCAAAACATGTATAGTATTTAAATAATTGAAATAAACAAAACGGAAGTGTTTATAAGAAATATAGAAAGAAGTATTATATATAATAGTATCTCAATAGACAACAATTAACAGGTTTCTGTACACACAAAGCTAATTTCTCTCTAAGCTAAATATAGAAAGAAGTATTATATATAATAGTATCTCAATAGACAACATTTAACAGGTTTCTGTACACACAAAGCTAAATTTCTCTCAGATTGTATTCATTATATCATGTGAAGAGTTTGGTCGTACGGTCTGGTCCAAACACATACACTGTTAAAATAAGTCTTGGTTGTCGACAATATGAACGCATATCGCACACACTTTATGAATTGAACTTGATCGAATGTCTTCTACTTGCAATTTAAAGCCGGCAGAGTTGATATTTCTCACAACAATTTGTTTTCTCAACTGACCAGAATTGATCAGTATTCCTCAGATACATTCTAAAGCTTAACTCTTCCATACTGATTTTCGCAAAAATTGTGCAATAAAATGCCAAAAGCATCAAAAATACGAAACCTAATCATGTACATAACGGAATCCTCAAGACTATTATTAACCTGTGACGTGTGCACGCTTTGGGTCATGTGAGCGCCAATTTTACGTGATTTCCACTTCGCGCTTTTCAAAACAAAGAAGAACTACTAAATAACACGGTTATTCCATGGCAAATGGCGTTGGAAACACTGATGATATGGTCACGTGGTTTTACATGTGACCCGCGCGTGTTTAAATTTAGATCATTTTGATTTAGACCATGGACAGAAATTGAAAAGCCCTATCTTTGTACTGAATTTGGGCATTTCTTGACCGATTTTGACCAAATATTTTGCACATCTGACATAAATACCATCACATTTTGACTCATAATCACTTTTTTGCGACACATAACAAAAATGGGAAAATATTCCAAAATCAACTCGGCCGGCTTTAATCGACCATCTCGTTGCTTATTACACGGTTTATAACTCGCCAGAACTCGTAGCACAATGTTGCAGCGCATTCAAGATCATTGTATATCGATACATGTCGTAACGTGAAGTGCTACGTTGTTGTCCTCTGTATACTTCACCGCGTGTTTGTGATTGAACTACACCAGTTAATAATCCCGGTGTATTATACCATTGCTGGTCAATTACTAACGGTCGGTTCGGGACTCGAACACACTAACCCCTGGGATACTAGTACGTCACTCAACCAACTGACGTATTGATGAAGTCCAAAAACACTTTCATGATGTAATGCCTCGAACAGAAAGTAAGAGTCATTCAAGTTTGTTATTTAAAATAGTTTTTCATAATACCAGTGTTTTGCGTTAAACAACACGGGTCAGTTTGAAATTGTTTGTGCACAATGTGCTAAAGATGGTTATTCACCATTTCCGATGATATGCATATTCATTGCTGATCCGGGCCATTGGCGTAGATATCGTCCTCAGGTTGATGCCCATCGTGATCAGTTATGTTACCGTACATCTCTGACGTAGGGCGCTACGTGAAAAAACATGGCATAAATTGCATAAGTATTATTATAAGTAGCGGTAGCAGTAGTAGTATGAGAAGTATGGCCGCGCGTGATAAATGTTGACATGATTCATATTTAACACTTTGTGAGCTGGTTTACCCGTACTAAGTGCACATCCTTATGCCAGTAATTGACAACTGCCCAACTTGAGTCAGAAGAAGGGAGAGAATAGCTGTAGAAAGGATTTCACGAACAATCGCCACATTAATAATAAGGTAATAAACGGCACGTTTTGCATGATTAGAATGAGACGATAACAAAGTTTAAACCATATTTACTGTTTTTACAACAACCTTGCATATATACACGCATGGAAACCCAAAACATGCTATTTATATAATATAAAATGTTAAAGAACCACTTAGCTTGGCTGTACCTGTATGTCGTTCACGTATTCTTCCGATGGTTCTTCGACAACAATAAATTGTGGGTCGTTCATATACATTTCATCTACGTTTTCTGAATATTAAAAATAATATGCAAAATTTGAAACCATAATTGTGATCGTATATATGAAGACCATCAACATATGAGTTCTGTTTTACAAAACGGGTTTATAATTTAATTGTCTTTAAGTCCACACAGCCATAAATAATTTGTCATGCGTGGTTGATGTATGTGTTACTACATGTAGATTAATTACTCATTCGTATACACAAGTTATATACCTGACAGCACTGCATCTTGTGTTTCAATCGCTACCATTTGTCTGTAAAGGTAATGATAAATCAACTGATCCGTCTATTAATGCATTATAGTTTTATCGCCGAAAGTCCAAATGTCGGTTAGTGTATAGACAGTTTTGTTATAGAAAACGAATGAGCTTTGAGAAAAGTAAATGATGCAGTTTATAATAATTTAAATAATAGTTTACAAGCAACGTAATATAATGTTGTTTTTTTTATTTGCAAATATGATATAGAATTTTCCAGCGATTTTACGACACTATACCACTAATACAGGCACAAACTTCATTTAACATGGTGGCATTATCATTGTTCCTGCGAGTCTTTAATCACTTACGTGGTATGCACACAGTTTTCTGGCAAATTTCTATCCTTCCTCCTGGTCGGTTGTACCTGCATTTATTGTCAAACATAGTAGCGACCACAAGAAACCTATCAAACAATAATGGAAATGACCCAACAATTCTCCGTTAAGCGATTTAATGTAGGCCTATATGGTAACGCAAATTGATAGATCATTTCTAAAACTACTGAAAGAAAAGTCAACATTGTGATAACGTGAAGTAAAAAAATGTACCAAAATATCCACGATGTAAGTTACCAAGTATGATTCAGCTATTTCCGCTCCAGACCATTTGAGTCGCGTTCCGAGAAAACTGGACAAAAATGCATGTGCGTAAAGTGTCATCCCATATTAGCCTGTGCAGTCCGCACAGGCTAATACGGGACGACACTTTCCGCCTAAACTCGATTTTCGCTAAGAAGAGACATCATTTAAACGAAAAATTCCATAAAAGCGGAAATTGTCGTCCCTGATTAGCCTGTGCGGACTGCACAGGCTAAGGGTGACAATTTACGCACAAGCATTATGCCCAGTTTTCTCAGAACACGACACATTTTACAACTGTTTTATCCATTTTAAATAATAAACGTGTAACAAAAAAACTTGAATGAATAGAAAGAAAGATTAGAGAACCTGACTGGGTCCAGTTGTCCCTTGTTCGTTTTCTTCGATTGCATGATAGTCTATGTTAATATTTTCCTGGCTGTGCATGTGATCTGCGTAATAAAGCAATATTCGTGTTTCCTGTTTGTACATTTCAGTTATAATAAGAGTATTGCTGAAAGTAGACGTTCATTTTACCTTTTTTTTATATCTCAAACGTATTTTAAAATATGTAGAGGTCTTTACTTTTAAGAATAAAATACAATCCTTGCGTATAGTTGTTTCTTAATGTCAAATAAAAGCACAGCGAAGAAAAAACATTTTTTTTTTACATAAATGTATATCATTGGCTTGTCAACTATATTTCAGTAAAAAAAAAAAAAAATACATCTTGTCAACTATATTTCAGTAAAAAGTTAAACTTTTACATTGAAAATTTAGTCCGAGGCACACTTACCCCGGTATCGATCCTGTTCCATCTCTACATTTCCTGGTAATCTAAATTAACAAAGTGCCGAAATTAGCTTTAATGATACAAGTATATTTCCGTTGGGAGATACCTTGTTTTGTGTTTTTATTAACAATGTTTAAAATTGTTTTTTTCTTTTTATTTACATCTAATTACTTACGTGTATTTGTTAAGTTTCTTTGGCGTTTTCCCTATAAAACAAAAAATTCCAATGAGGCATATAAAATAGGGTTGTACTTGTTAGCATGACATGTCGTAATTAGTAAAATGTATCACCGCTAATGAAACAGAGTAACCGCGCAATCCAAAACTCTTAAAAATGAAATCAGTTGCCAAAAGTAGTTTCAGTTAAAAAAAAAATACTATAAGCAACGGTCGCGTATGAAACATGACAATTCCACGTGTTTAAAAAGATACTTACGCCGACATTCAATGCATTTGTGAACACAACAGTAAACCATTAAACCACATAACATCAGCGTCAATGATACTGCAGCAATAGTCAGCATCAACGACATTGGGAAGGAGTTGCCAGAACTGCTTTCTGAAAACAAATTGGGTCATTTAATGTCTCAAAGCAAACCAATTTATAGTTGAATCCTCTGTCACACATGCCTGCTAGTGCTAAGATACAAATAATAAAAAGTCAGTAATAACGGGACACCGTCAGGTCGCATTCAACGGAATCGGGTTTTATCGGAGACTTTAGGCGTATATGATTCGGAACGCTGTTGAGTGCAGAACGCCAGAAAACCTTGGGAATGTGTGATTGAGGCTTGGCATGAACTGCATGTATGGACGCAGCACTTGTTATATATTTCTGTTAATTGAAGCCAAATCACATGTACTATCAATATATATTGTACCCAGACAGACATACTCTCGTTTTTATTATATTTATAAATCTATCCAACACACTCGATGACGAGAAAAAGAAATCAACTTAGAATTGGAATATTGCGTTTAATGGTTTAATGGGAAAAGAATGCATTCTAGAAGAACTTTCACATTATGATACTCTTCATTGTCCTGATTGTCTGCTTAGCCTTTACTAGTATGTGATTAAGAACTGTGTAAATACACGACTGACATACCTAAATCACCCAAGATTAGATCCTTGGTTATATCAGCGTCGAACTCTCCACAGTGTACACGGCAACCTATCCGCCCTCCTTCCATCTCTACAGATACGTCAAGCTGCACCCTGGACGCGGCACTTGTATTCGATATGTAACCTTGAGCGCCGAGAGTCAGATTTCTGATGTCAGTCGTCAACTCGATGGTACATACAGCGTTAAAGTCCAGGGCAAGACATTCTACTAGAACATTGTACAAGAATGGACTCTTTGCTGGTGTCTTCGTAGTGAATAGGTGCACCATAGATGGGGGATCTGAAATAGTAGCGATGGTATCAATAAGTCCCATAACTATTTTCGGAGAAATTAAGATATTTCGATTAAAAGAAGTGGAAAAAGGCAGAGTTTTTGTAATTTCATGTACATGTAATATGTCGTCACAATTTGATACTTCTATTAGCATACATTGGTAATCTACAATGCCTGTCGCCTTGGAATGCGGTACGTATTCCGAGTCCTTTCCCAGTACCAAACACGTGCACTTTATAACCTTCTTATGCCAGGTTCTGTCCACGGACGTGATACTGATCATACTGTTGTAGGTATGGGACTGCTCGTCGTATATGTCGACCTGATTGGAACCATTCACTACATCCTCATCTAAGTACATGCGTAATATCGGGGGCGGTCTACCATGCGATGCGACGCACGATACATTTGACGGCGACCCTTGTCTCAACTCGGAGATGTGCAGCATGGGGACAGAAGGCGGTACTTATTGAAAGAGCAAATCGACGTAGAATAAACGGGTGAATAAGACCGTAACGTTTAAATTTATTACATTTACAACATACTATTTTACTATCAAACTATCACAAATAATGTTAAATTGATTTTTCGTTTTCAAAATAATATTATTGATAATACGACAAAGCAAAAAGAAGTAAGGAGTAAAACAGCAATACGAGAACGAACATTTATGAACAATTCCTGTTTAAAAAAAAAACAAAAAAAAACAAAAAAACAGAACAAATCTTATTTATACAAATGTATGCAATTCTTTTAACTTCCCTAAAGCAGCTTTACCGATAACATAGATCGTGGCCTTCGCAAAGTAGGTTTCGCGGCTGTCTACAAACGAAGCCTTGCAATCAACCTTCCTTTGGTGGTCTTTTACCGTTAAAGTAATATCACGTGCGGTGTAGAAATGCCCATCGCTTTTAATGGCTTTCAGGTGACCATCTAGCCATAGAGAAACGTTGGTTCCCGATGTTTCACATCGTATTGCATCTCCTGGATACACACACAGGCAACTAGCGCAGACATCCGATGGACAGAGAGGGCTAAGTTCCGGTTGACCTATTGGATGATATTACTTGAGTGCCTAAAAACCTTCTCAGTAATGTACTAGAACCTATTGGCATGTGCGGTTGAGGTAAACGTATATTAAACATAATGTCGCCAAACATATTCAACCTGTTGATGTGCTGTCACTTGATTTGAGTATTTTGGACGTATGAAATGTCTAAGTTAAAACATGTTGTTTTTTTCTTTAATAATGAAAACAATATAAAAAGCGGGTTTAATTGACTTAAATGATCAATGTAATTAAACGATAGCCAGGATAAGCATATTGTTCAAACATTTTAAGTACACTTACATTTCATATGGTAGTAAACATGTATGTACATACTCTGCAAGATCAGTGTCCCTGTATTGGACACCATCCCCAAGCACTTTACTTGGATATGTGCCATGTTCCAACTCTTGTTCACATTGATCAATTCCATTGTGACGGCTGCAACTGTCACATTCTGAATTCGGTAGGATTTGATCGCTTTAAAGTGTGACTCATTGCGTAACCTGACCATCATTTCCATGTTTTCTTTAGAGAAGGACACATTAAGCCCGTTTACGAAGAACACTTGTAATTTCACATCGCGGCCGGAAAACGCTGGTTGGAGGATTTTCAAATTCCCCAGTGCGTCTGATTGTTTCCAAGCCAGGGATACTATACAATCACGAGATAATTCTGCATAAATTCAATACGCATACTCTCGGACACATTTTTCTTTATTCATTTTATCTTGATTTCACACAGATCTGCATTCAAATATTAAGTGCGCTTTAGCAGTTACAACGAACAAAATGCAAACAATATGTATACTTTGTCTTTTCCGTGCGTACTCTATAAGGTTTTGCATCGGCACATTACAGATACTATAATAATCATGCAATGGCAAACCTGTCTTCGGGTTAACAATAAGGAAACAAACGAAAAAAAGCGTTACCTGACATCAAGAATAAAAGCCAGTACTTGTCCACCGCCATTGTATCACTTAAGTAATTCGTAACATTCAATGTAAATCACTCGAATGAGGTTAAATGTCACTTGAATCGGATCAAATTCATGTGTGTCCATATTCTTCCTCCTGTTGTTTTATCATGTATCAATATGAAATGCGCATCATGTAAGTGAAAGCGGCGGCACCTGATGCAAGTCGTATGGACAATGAGATGCGTACGTACCAAAGTCTTTGGTATTGAACATCATTGCAAAATCACTCTCCGTCCAAAGAGTGTCGATTATTAAATTATATCAGGATATTACCGCACATATTTGAATTAGGTTAATATATTGTTGTACAAACCTTGAAGATTTCCATATGTTTGGTTCTTCCTGAGCAGTCCTAGACAAAATAAATAATTCGGGTAGACCAGTCATGGTAAGATATGAATCATTGAACTAGCAATAAATGGTGAAACGCATTCTTTTTTTGTCCTTTGTTTAGGCGTTTTTTTTTAATATAAAAAGTGTGTAAGAGGACAAAATATTTATATGTTGAAACTGTTCAACGATTGATACGTTAACCTATACAGGTTATGTTATGTTATGATAAACCTTTTTATAAAACTTAAATAAATCATTGAATTGGCATGTTGTAAATAAAATGTGTTAAGTTAAATGCAAAATATTTTCTTATTACTAATCATCGTGCCTTGTGACTAATGCCTATTTATTCCATGCTTATCTATGGATTATAAGACAATAACACTGATTTGAAACTAATATTTAATGTTTTCAAAAAGTGAAAATTAACATTGAAAATAATTGATAATTCTCAGTTTTTATGTGAAAAAGACGTCATTTTTTGATATTTTATATATTAACAAACGCTTGAAATCATTAAATAAGAAGAAAATGTGTTTGTTTCGATATTGTCGATTGTTTTCCACTAGTAATCATAGAAAATATCTTCAATCGTAGTGCCCTGCGCCACTCATGAAGATAATTTCTCTGCTGCCTCGAGAATTAAAATCGAATATCTACCGAAACCAACAAATAACTTCCATGCAACAATAAGTGGTGTTAATATGTTGCGGTGCAACATGCTCATTTAATCAAAGTTGAAATGCAGTTAAAAAATTACATCTCTATATTTAATAATGGCATGAATCCAGTTTTCCGAAAGTGCATGACGAGTATTTCAACGGACATTAAATTAAACAATACAGCAGGAAATAATCGTGAATACATAGATGATACATTGATGATGTACGGGCTGTGGTTTATGCCCATATATGGTTTTGTTTGTTTTCATTCGTTTAACTGAGGCTCTGAAGGCGAATAAAATACATGTATACATCTTCTATCTAGAAATGTCTCTACATTACGCGGATATAAACGAATGGTGAAGTCTTCATCAATATTAGTTCCTCATATACAATTATTTTAAACGTACACTTCGTTCACAAGTGTTCGTTTTGAACGAGTCATTTTGAACACATATTGTAGGTTCGTAGCGACTTTCGAAAAACAAGATGGCCGTAATGGCCATAATCGCTCACCTGATTTCACATTGGAATATAAGAGTTATGGAAGATTTGTTTAATGCTGTACAATAAGGAAAGCACATGCTACCAGGGTGGTCTAAAGTTTGAACACATAGTCAATATTTGAATTAAGTTGGTAGGTAGAAGACACATATATGACCTTATATACCAAATACCAGTTTCAGACACCAAACCTAAGAGATTTATAGTTTCAGAGATTTAAAAGATATTTTTTTCTGGTAAAAGTCACAGGAGTTTAATGGACCTGACGTCTTAATCCTGAAAATCAGCCGGGCTGCAAGGCCTCTATTTAGGGGTTCAGGGGGGGGGAGGGTGCAAAGCCCCCCCCCCCCACACACACACAAGCAAAATGATTTTAATCCTTTGAGGACCTAAAAAGTGCATCATTGCTATGTCAAATTTTGTTTTAATGCTAAAGTAAATGTATTGATTGAGAGACTAAACTTGACTTGCTTTTGACACATCATTAAAAGCCATTTTCCGTGTTGTTGGTGTCAAAATTTGAAATTCGGAAAATAAGGCTGGGGTCTCACGCCGGTCATGCGGATACTTTGATAACGGATGTCACTTCGATAGCAGAGACCAATAAAAGCCACGCGCAAGAGGTGAGTTCTTCAGCTTTTTTGCATGTATGTTCTGTTGATTGGGTTTTCCGAATCGAAACATTGTTTAAACAATTCAACAGGAAATAATCGTGAATATATAGATGATGTACGGGCTGTGGTTTATGCCCATATATGGTTTTGTATGCTTTTATTCGTTTAACTCAGTCTCTGAAGGCGAATAAAATACATGTTTACATTTTCTATTTATAAATGTCTCTTCATTACGCGGATATAAACGAATGGTGAAGTCTGCATCAATATTAGTTCTTCATATACAATTATTTTAAACATCCACTTCGTTCACAAGTGTTCGTTTTGAACGAGTCAAACAAATATTGTAGGTTCGTAGCGACTTTCGAAAAACAAGATTGGTATACTCGTTCACCTGAATTCACATTTGAATATAAAAGTTGTCTTAGATTTGTTAAATGCTGTACAAGAAGAAAAACACCTTCTAGCAGGGCGGTGTGAAGTTTGCACACAGAGTCAAGACTTGATTAAAGTTGGTAGGTAGAAGACACATATATGACCTTGGATACCAAATACCAGTTTCAGACACAAAACCTAAGAGCTTTATAGTTCCAGAGATTTTAAAGATATTTTTTCTTGTAAAAAGTCACAGGAGTTGTAATGGCCCTGACGTCCCAATCCTGAAAATCAGCCGGTGTCCATTGGCTGCAAGGCCTCTAGTTGGGGTTCAGGGGGGGGGGAGGGCAAAACCCCCCGAAGCAAAATGATTTGAGGACCTAAAAAGTGCATCATTGTTATGTCAAATTTTGTTTTATTGCTAAAGTAAATGTTTGTTGAGTAATACAGTTGTTACTGCGTAACACAGACGTCTTCAGTCGATTGCCCATAATTCAGGTCTTTCGCCCCTTATCTCGGAACACCGTCTTGATGGCGGGGCAGCAGTGGTGATCAAGCACTACTCGTCTGTAATGGCTTCCATGTTGTTTCATTGCGTCGTAGCCAGAGCCAACCGGACGCCCTCTCTGCCGCCTTACCAAGGGCCCGTACAGATGGTGGTGTAGACTACTCTCGGCTTGTTCAACTGCCTTGCTTGCCGACCACTTCTCCCTGTTTGGATTTCTATTCCAGCCTTACTTATCTTCTGGTCTGTGGACTCTCGTAGTGTTAGAAAAAAGCCTTGATTTGGCTACCGTGTATTCCTGTACTTGAGATGTCAGTGGCATCTGCAGCTTTGTAGACCTTCCATATAGTCCTATGGAGCTGAACGATGGTGGAAGCCCTAGAAAACTTCTGATGTGCTTGCTTACTGCCTGTTCGAGTTGCTCAACTAGACTAACTGGTATCTCTTTGACTATCAATGGCCAAACAAGCCTTGGTAGATCGTGTTGATAGATCCAGGACTTAATCCTCCCTGGAAGTTCTGCTTTGTCGATTCTCCGGAGACCCTCTTCGAGCTGTTGCCGGATTCTTCATTTGCTGCTCTTGTCTGAGAGTGTGGAATCAAACCATTTACCTAGGCACTTGATTGGGTTATCTACCAATGATGGGATTTCCTCGCCTTCGATGAATAACTTGAACTGTGTTGTGACCTTTCCCTTCTTAACTACCAGACACCTAGACTTCTTTGGTTTAAAAAACCATTCTTGCCCATGTCACAGTCTCATCTAGGGCTTTCAGGATCCATCTTGCTTGTATGTGGGATTCTGTGGTGATGGTAAGATCATCCATGAATCTTCTGTTCGTCTGGTAGACGGATGCCTGCGTTGATAAGTGGCCCTCGTTTTTCTCTTTCAGCTGCTCTGAGGATCATATTCATTCCCATTACAAAGAGAATCACGGAAATAGAACAGCCTGCGACTATACCCTATTCCAGATATATCAATGATGTTGTGAAGCTCTTGCATTAGAACCGGAGGTAGATATTGCTGTAGTAGCTTCGTATGAAGCTTCTAGCATGCTCTGGTACATGGTAATGCTGTAGTGCTTCTTGGATTAGCTGGTGGGGGAAGGAGCCATAGGCGTTGTCGAGGTCTAGCCACACAATAGTCAGGTTCTTGTTGTTTAGTCTAGCCTCGTGAAGCAGTTGGGTGAAGGCACTTGTGTGTTCAACACACCCTGAGAATCCAGGGATTCCACCCTTCTGTACTGATGTGTCAATGTAGGTGTTGGTGGTCATGTATATGGTACGCCGTCTTGCCAAGATAGAGAAAAACTATCTTTTCTTTGACACTGGGAAGCGAGATGGTTCGAAATTGCTTGACATTCTTGGAGTCTTTCTCTTTAGGGGCAAACCAACCCTCTGCTACCTGCCAGCATTCAGGAACCGATCCTTTCTTCCATAGAGCTCTAAGGAGCAGAGCAGGCTCTTGCTTTCTTGACAACATCTCTGACTTCTTGGATGGTTGTCTCTTTCAGGTGCAATGTTAAATGTGGGTGCTCAGCAGATGTTATCTTGTCACAGTCACCTAAAGGCTGGCCCCTTCTGGGTCGGAGTGGAGCTAAGCTTAGTGTACTAAGCTACTTCTTCCTGGTCACTCTGAAGGCTATCTCCCCTCTCTTCGCTAATCAGAGCCTTGGTGAACTTGTACGGGCTTGCGATAAAAGCTGCACTTTTCCTTGTTCGTTCTCTACGTTTCCTCCTAAGTCGTTCTATTGTTGTCAAGATTTTCAATCTAAATCTTAGCTCTTCTCTTAGCTTCGCCAGTCCCTTCAATTCTTCTTCACTTGGCCTCTTGTATCTCTTTCTCAGGTAATTAAGCTGTTCCCTGACCTTCTTCCTTTCACGTTCCCTCCTGTTTGGGTTAGGAGCTGGTTTAGGCTGTCTCTCCTTGTCCTCAATGCTGAATCGCTCGAGACCTAGTTAGTGGACAAGGGTGGTCAAGATGTTGATTTTATTTTCAACCCTACCTTGGAGAGTGGACTGTAGGAATGTCAAGATCGTTGTCATTGGTTCTTGGCCAAAATATCTTCGGGCGTTTGGTGATGTTGGGGACTTTCTTACTGTTTTTTGTTGAGCATTGGTCTGTGCTCTGTTCATTTGTTGAGAGCATTGGTCTGTGCTCTGTTCATTGAGATTGGAAAACTCTTCTGTTTTGTCTGTCTGAGTCATCAGCAGTTCATCCTCTGAACTGTGACCAACTGCTCTTTCTGTCTCTGCTAAGGATTCCGAGGACTGCAATTCTTAAGGTGAGCAACCACTTCCAGTTAGTGACAAAACTGGTGCTGAAAGACTTCTGAAGCTATGGTTGGCCGCCGGACCAGTCTTTTTCCTCGTCTTATCAGGTAAACCTTTGCGTTGCCTCAATCTTATCAGGTTGATGACAGTTGATCCTCGCCTGATGAATCTTTAGCCCCCGAAAGTTCTTGCAGACTTTCCCGCATGTACAGACCACTGTATAGGTCATTGTCCGTTGTTCTTTCCTTGTCGATTCCATTGTGTCCGTCCGGTTGGGCCTCTCATCCCACCTCTCTCGGGAGACACTGAGGGTATTTTCCGTCATTTGTTGTTGTAGCTCGCGTAGGTTGTTCCCTCACAGGAACTGCCAGGTGGGGTGCCGGCCCACCTAGCACCTGCACTAGTCTTTCCTTGTTGCCAGCTGTCCGTCCAGCGTCGCCATTCTTTCATGGTTGTCATCCAGCCTTTCCTGGAAGTCACTGGGGATACCAGGTAAACATGTAGAGTAATACAGTGGTGACTGCGTAACACAGATGTCTTCAGCCGAGTTCCCATCAGTAATCAGGTATTTCGCCCCTTATCTCGGAACACCTAATGGACTGACAGACTTAAACTTGACCTTGCTTTGGACACATCATTAAACGCCTTTTTTCCATGTTGCAGGGTTGTCAAAATTTAATTCGAACAATAAGGCTGGGGTCTCACGCCGGTCATGCGGATACTTTGATAACGGATGGCACTACGATAACAGAGAACAATAAATGCCACGCGCAAGAGGTGAGTTCTTCAGCTTTTTTTTGCATTTATGTTCTGTTCATAGGGTTTTAAGACTCGAAACATTGTTATTTCGATTAATGCTATAGCACTTTGCATTGCGAAGAAAGAAATTCGCGGAAAAAAAACTGTTGATTACCGGGTTTATGGAAAAAAAACGATAGAATTTCATCGAAATCAGCAAGAACTGGATGATCAGTACATATTGAACAATTTATTTCTTTAATAAATCAAGAACGTGCTTACTATTCAAATTAAAAGATCAATATGTCTACTACTGTAACAATATATAAAATGTGTAGTTTATTGACGTATTTGAGAAAATTCTTATATTTAAAAAGTCGTATTTCACATTTTCATGGACACTTCTTTAGCCGATCAACTCCAAATCAATATCACTTCTGTTCCCGATTGCCCGACAGGTTTTAACAGATATAACACAATATTTTTTAGTGAACCAGAAATGCAAATTTCGCTGATCATGGCTGTTAAATACTGTCATAGTAAGCAGGGAATAATGAACGATTACTGTACTGACATAAAACACGAATCACCGTAAATTTGCTTCATTTTTCTTATCCCTTTGGAATATAAGCGTGATTTTCATGGCATATTCAATTAAGACACGACATATAGGGAATTAAAATATGACCATTTTAGCTTGAAGTTTCAATTTATTTTTCTTATATCGATTGTTACGCTGAAGCTTATATACATTCCATTCGAGGTCTGCTTCTTTGGTACTACACCGGTACTCTCGCCGGTCAACAACATAGCATGGTGCCAAATTTGATAAAAATCTACGTTATCCGACGTGTTTGTTATCGGGAATAAAAGTATCTAAACCATTATGCATACCACATAACAAAACATGCTCGATCTTCATTCATATTCCATGGAATACTATCAAAATTTCGGTATTTTACGCACAGTCATCACTGTACATGCTAGAATAGCAAAACCTTGGAAAGAATAGTAACAATATAAATAAACGTATTTCAATAAGATAAAACTCGGATATCGGAGTGCCCAATTTGTTGAGTCTCCGTTATCCGACGAGTCCTTTATCGAGAATCAAAGTATCTACAACATCATGCATACCACCTTTTAAAACATGCTCTATCTTCGTTCATATTTCATTGAGTACTATCAAAATGTCAGTATTTGAAGCACAGTAATTACTCTATATGCTGTAATATTAAACACAGTATTGCACTATTTTTAAGTATGTTTATTTTGTTGAAATGTGTACTGATCATCCAGTTTATGCTGTTTATCCGATGGAAATTTCTCATTTCTTGTTAAAAATCTACCATTCCTTCCTTGAAATTATGTCTTCACAATACAAAATGATATACCATTTATCAACTACATCATGTACCGTGTGTACAAAAAACTAATATTAAGAATATAAATAAAAAAATAAATGAAGAACTTGTATTTTGCTCCCGGCTTTTTTCTCTGTTATCGAAGTGCCATCCGTTATCGAAGTACCGGTATCCGCATGACCAGCGTGGTTCTGGGGCCGCAGGTTCCCCCCTCCGTCTCCGAGCCCTAGCTTTTTGTACTTTTTGTATAGCCTTTTTAGTTGCAATTTCTGTTGAATACAATGCGAAATATTATAAACCAGACCATCCGTATCAGCGCATGTGTATTCGTCATTCTTTAACAACTTTTTATAGGAACGTCGAAAATAATTGAAAAAGGGACGAAAAAATACTGTATCCGAAATGACAATCCGAAAAAGTGTACGGGTTTCGACATGAAATAAAATATGCATATCGTTTGACTGCGGAAAATGGAAACCAGTTACATAGCAAATGCGTAATCAATATATAATTTGGTTAAAATATTGCTTTACACTTCGCTATTGCAGAGCTTTACTTTGGTATTCGATAACTTCAAATATTTTAGTTCGTCACCAATATACTTCGTACAGCA
Organism: Dreissena rostriformis; assembly: GCA_007657795.1. Lineage (NCBI taxonomy): Eukaryota > Metazoa > Mollusca > Bivalvia > Myida > Dreissenidae > Dreissena > Dreissena rostriformis. The sequence goes on from VMBQ01001693.1 coordinate 25,380, forward strand.
ACGTTATTCGCACCCTTACCCCTGGATACATAACTTCTCGGATTTACGACGATCTCAAAACTGGCCCGGGAGCCTCCAAATCCGGAATTTTACAACCCCTGCTGAGTTAGTAATAAGACCCCCTGAGGTTCGGTAAGGTTTTATCACATGTGCAAAGTTTGAACATACGTTGTACAAGGCAACTACATGATGCTAAAGACCGACTATCTAGGTTCTCATTCAGCTTACCGGTAATAGTTCGGGACCAACCGATTTACAGTTGAAGACAAACAATCTTTTACAAATATTATCAAATACTTTGATATGTGGATTGCTGCATTTTGTAAACACACAAAAACTGTTAGTATTTTAACATTTATTCAACAATAACAGATGCATTCACCAAATGTTGTAAACCAGTATTCAGCATCATTGATAATCATTAAAACATTATAATGTTCATTTAAGGAGGTTTGTTTGGAAACAGTGTTTATTTTTTCTTGGCTTTTTGAAGATTGGGTGCAGTGACCTTGACCTTGCCAGGGATGTTTCTTGATATGTCCACATCCTTAAAAAATAAACAGTGATAGGAAGACATTAAAGTTTTTGGAAATCATTGAAGTTCTAAATGCGATTAATATAGCTATATTAAATTAAAGATACTAAAAGTAACAACAAAATTAAATATTGTTCTTCAATTGTGCATAGTTTATTAACAATAAAATTGTATTTAAACAGACTCGTTTCATTCATTATATGCAAAGAGTAACATTTAAATCCTGGAAAGAACCATAACACGAAATCTTACTTACTTTGAGAATTTTCAGAAGATCTTTTTCTCTGGGTGTAACATTTTTATCATGCTGAAACATGTTGAGGGCCAATTTTGTAGCTGCAAATATTCAAATAAAATTAGTTGTCATATGATTTATAGATCTGCAGCAAACAAAAGGCATACATCAAACAACAACTTTTATGCAGTAATGGTTTATTCTCATATAGTGTAAAATAAAACTATATAATTATGCTCTACGAAAGGTTCATTTGTAAGAATGCCTGTCCGCTAAACTTACATGTAAATATACCGGGTAAGTTTATTTTTAGAAAATATTTGAGAAATTCGGTATTGATTGTTTGTATTGCGTACCTTTTCCTCTCTTGGTAGATCCAGGTAGAAGTTTAACTTTGTACCTGTAAAAGAATTCCAAAGTGCGTTGGATCTTACTGCATTTTATATCTTGTTTTTAAATCTATGTATAGCAATTAACATAATTAATTTATACAGATTTAAGTTTATTAATTTCAAGATAATGTTGATTATACTACTTTAACATTTACCCAGACACAAAAATAGTTGGATTGATTTATAAGGCCCTTTTTTGGCAAATAATTTGATTATTTATCACTGTTTAAACAAAATAAATTAGCAAAAATGTTTCTTTTGTTTTAAATCAATGATGTCTTTCAATAAACATGTCTTGGTTAGCAACAGAATTGAGCCGCTCTCTGTGAGAATGGGGATTAATGCATATGCACAATGTGTAGTTCCAGATTAGCCTGTGCAGTCCCCTCAACTGGATTTACCCTGAGAAGAGTCTTCATTTAAACAAAAACGACAATAAAAGACTGGGACGACACTTAACGCACATGCATTAAGCCCAATTTTACCAGAGCTAGGCTCAATTATAATGTTACAGGTGAAGCCATGAAATCACCCACTTGAAGTTGGTGAGAGCGTTATACGGGGCACAGACTGGTACACAGAACAGCAACTCGTCTTCAACGTGGGGGATACCAGACAGTGAGTTCAGGATCGCAACATCCTGTCGGGAACAGAAATATCGATTTATTTTATTAAAAAAAATATAGTTCAACAGCATTAATTTGAAATTCAATGCGTCTCAGAAAGAAATAAACTGACAGTATGAAAGTTTTTATTTTAGACATGTGAACTTTTTATTTGTTTACTTGGATTTTTTTACCATTTTTAACAGTATATCAGTCTCATCACTGCGGGTAGTTAACCAACTCACTCTTTAGTTGGGATAACTAAAAACATCCTTAACAAGAAGTAGAAACTGACTAAGGGAAATTAATAAGTTTAAGGAATAGCCTTACGATTTCCTAAAGATCTTTCTGAATCCTTACCCCTGGTGTATGTTGTATATTCCCATGTACATACCTCTGAGGCAGCTTGGGATTCATCCTCCTGTCGGTCATCATCATCATCATCATCAGCTGCAGCAACAACAGATACCTCCTTTGGGCCAGCAACATCAGCATCTAACCACACACAACATCCTTGCTATCATACTGCTCTACTATAGCTTATATAGCTTATATAAATGTCTTAAAACATATGAGAGGATAATTGAGAATAAAACTTAATTGAAAGTAGCTGCTCTCTCTTCTTTTAGCAAATGAATGATCAATAACAATTTACTTTTATTTCTAAATATGGCTGAGAAACCAGAAATGTTCTGAGTAAGAGGCAAATCAAATGATTGACAATCAAACTGATGGCTTATCTTATCATCTCGCCTATAAACTAAGAAAAAACAAACGTTTGCTTTTATAATGCTCTAATGATGCACAAATCAAAACTGTGAAGAAAAAACTTATTCTACTTAACAAAGTGGCAAATATGTTAAAACTATATGTGAACAAAAATCTGGGCAGGTTCAACAGACTTGAAGCTAGAAACAAATTGGCCAACATGTTAAAAAAGACATAAGGCACAAAACTAGCAAAGAAACAGATCTGGTCATAAGGTAGAAATCATATGTGCCATGAAACTAGAAAGATCAAAGATTATTACCCTCAGTTGTCAACTCTTCCACATCCTTGATCACTATGTCAACCAGTGTGGTTTTCTTCTTCTGTTGTTGTTGTTGGTTGCCTGGGTTACCGGACTTTGGCCGCCCTTTCTCCTCACCCTTCTTTCCTTTCTTCTTTTTGTCAGGCTTCTTCTCGCCAGCAGACTGTTACACATTAGAATGGACCAAAATTAGCCTCCCTCTGGGAACACAGGGCTTAATGCAAGTGCGTAAAGTGTCGTCCCAGATTAGCTTGTGCATTTCGCAACAGTTTCCTTTTAATGGTATGTTTCATCTTAGAGAAAATCCAATTTAGGTGGAAAGTGTTGACCCTGATTAGCCTGTGCGGAACACTTTATGCACATGAATTTTTTAATTTTTTTCCAGAACACGGCTCAATGTTACGATTTGAACCATAAATAAACAATAAAAAAGAATGTTGTTTGAGTTGATTTTTTTGCCGCTTTCAACACTATTATTGTGATACCACAGTGGTCAATTAACCAACTTTTCAGGGGTAAGCTGGTGTACTAAGTGCACATAATTATGCCAGTCACTTGCATTATCACTCTGTGACTTATAACAGTGAACAAGTGTAATTATTGCAATACATAACCACTTCAAACATGCAATAGGGGCTTTTAAAGTTAACTTTGTATATTTAGCAAAAAGAAATGTAACACTATCATTAAATCAATTTATAAACTGACTGCCAGTACACTAATTGAATCTTTTTTTTTCAACATTTTAAAACACTCTAATAAAAGGAGCTATTCCATTATTTAAGCCTTGTCAATCAAGATAAAAACATCCCTTGACAGCCATAAGCTTTTAGCATTAATGATAAAAACAAAGAAAGTAACAATTCTTCCTTACAGCCAATATTTCCATGCGGAGGTGTCTCTCTTCCTCATCCTGGTCTCGATATTTCTCCTGCATTTTCTTCAGCTTTGCCTACAAATATAATGGCAAAGTTACACCTACAAATGTAATGGCAAAGTTACACCTAAAAATGTAATGGCAAAGTAACACCTACAAATGTAATGACAAAGTAACACCTAAAAATGTAATGGCAAAGTAACACCTAAAAATGTAATGGCAAAGTTACACCTACAAATGTACTGGCAAAGTTACACCTAAAAATGTAATGTGAAAGTAACACCAACAAATTTAACAAGCGAATTCGTTGAATTGATATCCACCCCCCATATCAAAATTTTGTGACAGACAGAATGATGGACGGACAACGCCAATTCTATATCCCTCCGCCTTTGGCGGGGGATAATAACAAAGGAACACCTACATATTTAATGACAAAGTAACCCTGACAAATGTAATGGCAAAAAAACAAACATGAGAAAAACTTTTAATAGCAAGTAATATCAGGTTAGAGATAAACAAATGAATGCGGCAAAACGATGTTGTCATTTTGTTTTGGTAGCATGAAATGTTTCCTTCATATGTATTTCAATCATTTTTTGAAAAATACATAAACTTGTGGGTACTTTACATAAGATATTTAATTACCGTTGGTAGTTACTGAGGTTTAAATGAACATGAAAGATGCAAATTGCAATCAAATCAACCTACTTTAAATTAGAATATGCCAGTTTTTGATGAGAAACATCTTAAATAACAATGTCTCATGAAATCAAAGCAAGATAATATCATAAAAGCATTCCGGTATATTCTCTTTACACTGCACTGTTTCAGCCCCTACATGTTACAATGCTTTCAAATATTCAAATATTAGTTTTCAAGTCTTTGTCATTTTACCTAAATCACGAAAGAGGATTCAAGCTTTGAAACAAACTCCTCCACTATTGTTCAAGGATTCATTTCCATATATATTAAACCACAAACATGCTCTTGGAAATATAACAAATAAAATATTGCGCTTTAAAATAGGTTAACCACTTTACAAGCAATATCCAAGTGCGATGATTGGAAAATAATGCAGATTAATTTCAAAGATAGACAATTTATATTTTAGTATTTTACCTTATGGCGTCGTTTCAACTGAGGCTGGTCAGACTGTGAATTCTGAGTGTCTATCTCCGTAGGCTGGCCACCCTTCGCTGACCCCTTTGGAGACCCTTTATTGCTGTGCCCACTCTCTTGTGTCCCCTCTTCCTGCTCCTCCATGTCCTTTGAGGGTCTGGGCTCCACATGTTCGTGGTGAGGGGACAGGTTGGGTTGCTTCTTTGCCTTCTTCATCTCACGGCGTTGTTTGGCAGAAAGTTTGGGGCCGCCGCTTGCAGGCTTTTGTATAAAAACAGGCTATGTCATTAAGCTTTCTAAATACAAATTATGAGAGGACAAATAAAAATATTATGATATTGATCAGCTCAAAATAAAAACTGTATACCGTAATTGCATGTGCACTGAAATCCACTTTGTTCTGTAATGTTATTATGCCCCCCAGATGCATTTTGTCACTCGAGTAGTTGCTTAGCATTACAAAGATTCATCAGCTTCATCAAAACACACATGATTGGCCCTTGTCATTTTGAGGGCAAATTATTATCTGTGTGTTGTCAATATTATGTCAAAACACTTTACCTTAATTCATATGTATTATTTGCTGGAAATAAATTTTGACCGTTCTGGTCCAAACAAATTCTGTTATAAGCACCCTTTCTTTATGCTCAAAATCTTAAATCTGAGAACAAAATTCCTAAAATTGATGACATCATGGCAATTTTTATGCTATTGACATGAACACCAATTTGCAGGCAGGTGCCTTGGCTTATGCATGATTTATATTAGAAAAAATAAAAATGCTACAAACACACTATAAACCGTTGCTTTACTTGGGTAAGGCATTCCATCGCCATCATAATTGTACCTTTAAACCTTTATTCGTTCTGTACAAAAAAATATTGCTCATCTGTATTGTCTTTCATTTAAAACTAATTTTAGACAGATTTAAGTACAAACTTAAATCCAAATTACATCTACCATGTTTGAAGACATGGTGAGTATACTCAAAATATATCCAGGCACGCCCCTGATTTGAAACATTTCGTGGAATACACGTTAACTTACTAACAAGATGTAATGGCTTATTATTATCATAACATCTATGGCATAACACAATATGCTTATTATTATCATAACATCTATGGCATAACACAATATATGTAAATGAGAACTTGAACCGTTTGCCTGTTTAATTTGAATAAGTATTTATTGCATTTTGAAAATGCATGCATGCACGATGATAGAACAAATATATGAGCCTTGCTCTATTAAAAGGGGGTTTAATGCATGTGGGTAAAGTGACATCCCAGATTAGCCTGTGCAGTCTGCACAGGCTTATCAGGGACGACGCTTTTTGCCTAAATTGATTTTTGTTCATATGAGTCTTCCTTTTAACGAAAAATACAATTAAAGCGGAAAGTGTCGTTCCTGATTAGCCTATGCAGACAGCGCAGGCTAATCTGGGAGGACACTTTACTCACATGCATTAAACCCCCATAAAAAGAGTGAGGCTAATATTTGTGTACCTTTTCCCCAAAAGTCAGAGGTACCCCGTCACCAAGAGTGATCACTTCTGGCTCATCACTCTGGTTGGAAATACTGCGGGACAATTCATACCTGTGTTTAAACAAGAGTTGATACAATAATGGTAATTATTAAATTCTCACACAAGAATAATTCATGAAACCTGTGTCATGCAAAAATGGGCCTTTGCCATATGCGGCCAGTGTAGCTCCAGATGAGCCTTTGCATTTGAGCAGTCTGGTCAGGAGCAACCCTGTTTACTTGTGAGCTGACCAGAATGTGCAAATGCGCAGGCTGGTCTGGACCTTCACTGACTGCATATTGCATAAGACCCATTTTAGCATGATGCGGCTCATTTTATGGTAAGAAGGTGTAATTAAGACGATATTCGAACTCTTCAATTTGATTTGTGTGTTTTTTTTTTAGATATAGTCATTAAACATTACATAAAATTGTTGATTTTTACCTTCACATCAATACTAAATAGTGAAATTATGAAAGACCTTTACAAGAATATTGCATTACTTGCTCAATTTCAAACTTCAATGACCTTAAACAAAAACTTACTTATTGTTATTTAATGCTTCTCTTTGGATTGAAGGAAAATACCAGTGATAAAAAAAAAACGATGATTCACTGTGAAAACATTAAATAATAAGAGTGGAAATTATTGATAATTTCCTCTGTTTTACTGTGAAATGATGTCGTTTTTAGACATCATTATTCCAGAGTAATTCTCCAGTTTAACTGTTAAAAAATGTAAATAAATGGTGGAAAAGGCATTAAATTAAAATAACATTTGTTAATTTTCCGTAGATTATCAATTTTTATTCATCACCCGTAAAAATATTTACTTTATCATCACTCGTCAGTTAAAATCGATTATGACAACTCACTTGTCCCCCTTCACATACTGCAAGTTGATCTCAGTGTCTGGAAACTCCACTACAGGTTCAGCCTTTGTCACCTTTGCACTGCTGTTCAGGCTAGTACGTATCTCATCTAACACTGACTCAGCCTTTGTCACCTTACCACTGCTGTTCAGGCTAGTACGTATCTCATCTAACACTGACTCTGTTTTTACAGCAGAAACGGGGAAACAAGCATTATTAACATCTTCACCCTCATCTTCATGCTCAGTCTGAACAATGTCACCCTTTGACTCATTTTCTTCCAAATCAGTAACAGTTCTCTGTTTGTTAGACACTTCTACATTTTCCACATTCTCTTTCTCCCTATTCCCTGACTTATCATCGCTCTCTTCATCATCATCAGTGTCTTCTGAATCAGTGTGTGTTTCCATGGTAACTTCTGTTGCCGCGGAGTCTGCCACTGAAAGCATGTCATCGTCCTCCTCCGCTGTGCGAACTCTGCGCTCACCTTTATGTCGCGCTACACTGCTCTCTTCCAGCTGAGACAAAATATATGAGCCTCGCTCTGTGAAAATGGGGTTTTAATGAATGTGCATAAAGTGTTATCCCAGATTAGCCTGTGCAGTCCGCACAGGCTTATCAGGGACAAGACTTTCCGCTTTTATGATATTTTTGGTTTAAAGAAAGTCTCTTCTTAGCAAAAATCCAGTTTAGGCGTAAAGTGTCTTCCCTGATAAGCCTATGGGATTGCACAGGCTAATCTGGGACGACACTTTACGCACATGCATTAAACCCCCTTTTCACAGAGTGGGGCTATTGCGCCGCTTTGAAATAAAATTTCTATTTATCATTTGGCAGGTTTAGAAATTATCTCCCTTTAAAGCTTATTACTTCCCTTGGATTGTGTTTTTTGACCTTTGGCCTTGAAGGATGACCTTGACCTTTTACCACTCAAAATGTGCAGCTCCATGAGATACACATGCATGCCAAGTATCAAGATGCTGTCATCAATAATGCAAAAGTTATGACAAAACTTTAACCTAGAATGACAGACAGACAGGCCAAAAACAATATACCCCCTTTATGTAAATGGGGCATTAAAACAACAACACTTTAGATGTTTTGACTATGAAACATTCTTTAACTCACACACAAACATCACTTAAAATTAACACTGAGGTGATGGACTTTGTCTACCTAAATATTTTTTTATTTTATTTATATCACGACAACAGTCAACAGATTACCTTAAAAAGCAGACCAAATCCATAAATCAGATAGGTAGGTGGCAGGAAATTCTTTTTGCCTAGAACACAATAAACACAATTGTTTTGGCCTTTTGAAAAGATAGGGTATATCACACAAATCAATTGTTATACCAAACACTTACCAGATAACAAGAATAAACATAATTTATTAAAGCTTTAACAATTTTAACTATTTACTGTTCAATGACCTATATATGAACCATCCATGTTTGACATTCAGAATACTTGTTTTCCCTGTTTAAATGCTTTTATTCATTTCTTAATATATGTATATACACACCAAAATACTTGTTTTAATTTTATCAACAGGGTAAATCCAAGTTTGTCATGACTTTGGGTAACTTTGGAAAAATGTGTTTGTAGATTGATTTTTATAATGTTTCAAGTTTCTTGTACTGATTGTTCCTTATTGCAGTCTAGAAGGGTATTATTTTGGGGCACTGTGTGTCATAATATAGAAATGGACATACCGTAATTTCTCTAAGTTTTCTAACACGAACACCATCATTTTTTTAGCCATAATAATTATTTTAGGTTACTCTATTTTCTCGAACATCCACATTTTCATCAGAATAAATGACTCATTTTTTTTTGGACATTTCATTTGACACAATATCTGACTCATAATTATTCCAACCTGTAAGCGTTAATCCAGTGACACATCGAACATGTGTTTTTACAACAGGATGATGTCATAAAACCAGTTGTCTATTACATAAGCGTTATTGGGTAAATAACCATGAACCATAGAAATGGTAACACCCAATTGCACATAGTGGCAAGGTACCGTAAATCAATCAACCGTTTAATGTCAATTAGTGACAATTATGAATCTGGTGAAAACAAATGCATCAAGAGTTGCAACAATTTATGGTGTTAAAGACAACCATTCAATACCAAACAACAAAATCATATTTTTAATAGTTTAATTGCGTTCATTACACATTTCATAGCAATTTCAGGCAATAGAGAAATAATTAATGTGCCCATTGAGAAACAGGCAATCATGTGTACAACTAACAATTAACGAGTAACTCCAGGACTATGGACACCTCACCTCTTATCATGAAGGAGCCTGTGGTAAGGTACTCTCCAGAGGGTGCTGTCTTGGACACCTGGCCGGGGTAGACCCACCATGCACTGGTCACCACCTTGGCATCCCACGCTGCACTGTTACATATTGCCATGGTTCCAGCCTCGTTCAGGGTTTTGGGTGGCACCTCCTCACCTTACAACACAATTGACAAGTAGCAAAAACATACAAAGATAATTGTTTAAGGTTCTATGATGGTTTGCTAAAAGATTTGATGTAAAATGATTGAATTATGTTACCTATCGAACATAAACCCGTAACTAGGCAACTCAGTCCTGGATTGATTGAATAAAAATCTAACAAGAAACTGCTACAGCAGTGCAAATATTGACTGATTACAAAAGAGTAAAAGAGCTTTTGTCACAGACAAAACAGCAGTATCCCATCAGGTTTATGTTGGCAGACTAAGAACGGGATCTCCATAAGTTTTATTTTGTTATCTTAGGCACTTTTAGTTATGCCAGGATGCAGATTTGAGCTTTCAGTTATTTCTGTAACCATAGGAACCAAAATTTTAGTCTGCCAAAAAACTGAAATAACATGCTTATTCATCATGTGGCCATCTAACCACATACAAAGTTTTTTCCACCTAGCTTAATTACTTTTTAAGTTGTCGCAAGATCTAGATTTTAGGTGTCACTTTTTTCTGTAAAGAAACCAACCACAATTAAGTCATCTCAGGGTTGACATTCGGACGGACATATGAACAGATGGACCGACAAATGGATGGGGAGTAAACCTTAACTTCTCTCAAGTTACACACGCAGGGGACTTAAAATATGTTGGATGTAACCAACCTATATGATTATCAATACACTTGACAGTAGCACAGTTATACCCACCAGTATGGTTCTTGATAATGACATAGTACAGTTATACCCACCAGTATGGTTCTTGATAATGACATAGTACAGTCATACCAACCAGTATGGTTCTTGATAATGACACTACTTGACAGTAGTACAGTTATACCCACCAGTATGGTTCTTGATAATGACATTACTTGCACCATGTAGTACAGTTATACCCACCAGTATGGTTCTTGATAATGACGCTGCTTGCACCATGTAGGTCAGCATGCACATAGATGTCACCTGAAAAACATGGGATGGAATGAAAACAACTGAACTTGTAGTGATTTTAATTGATATCCTTCAAAGGACCAGTGCTTCCAATTAATGAAGATTAAATAGACATATACATTGTTGATGGGTGAAGTTGAAGAAATTGATCCATGAGATCAAATATATGTACTGGGATAAACAGTTGCAATTAAAAATACAAGCAGCATTGGCATATTAAAACAGTTCAAGTATTTAAATGACTGATATTCTCATGTATCTTAAACAGTTATTGAAAATAGGAAATTGTATTAAAACTTTATCTTGATTTTCGGTTTCTGATACTTTCAGCAGCTTTTGACAGGCACTTAACATTCTGTTTTTCTATATACAATATTGTGGTTTTTTCTTATAAAAACGTACATGTAAAATTGGTTTGCAATTATAATGATACAAAGATATAGCAGCTGGTGAAAATTGACACATTAACTGCACATCAACTGCTTAACAATTAAGTCAGACATGTCTGGATTTAAATCGCGCGCCGGATTTATCGCAATCTTGATCTTTGGACTCCATCAATCGCGATATATTGGAATTACTGTGTATTCTAGCAATTCAGACACTGCACCTTTTTTTCTGTCCTATATTCCCTTACCTTGCCTCATGTATCGTTTCACGATCAGTTCGTTCTGCTGCTGGTCCCTCCCTCCAATCACAAGGAAGTTCTCCGAGCTAATGAACCACAGGAACTTCTCAAACCTTTAAGGGGCCCATAATAAATTAACAAGATTTTTGTTTTTGGTTAAATCTTCTAATTTGAAAAGAAGTTAAACTTCAACTAAGAAGAAACATGCAGCCAAAAACCTGTTAGGAATCTTCAACTTTAGATTCAACTAACTGCTGCTGCTGGTTTTTTACATTTTCCAGAGCAATTTGTTAACATTTTAATTAATGTGCATCTTTTTAAATCATGGCTATCAATATATATATATATATAAGCAGTTGTTATATAGTAAAAACTACACACACACAAAAAAGCATTTCATATAAACAGCAAAAGTACAAGAATATTGACGGAACAGTTACCAAGATGCCCAAAAGACCTGAATCACATGACAAACACACTGCTTAATATGACAAACATTTGTGTTAAACATTTTTTTTATTGAAATTCATGCAAAAGAAAAAGTCTGGACAAGTGCGTCTGAATAACATAAAGCAGACACTCAAAGCAACAAATAATCATGACACTAATTTTTTTTAAAGAGTTCATAAGAAAAAATCATCAATCACCAAGTAATCTTTATCAAAATCATAGCATTCATACGCTCTTCTTTATCAACTTGTCCAAAGTTTATATTATTAAAAGCTATATAATTTCAAGAGCGCAAATGCCCACCAGTAAGTTTTTCTTGCTTTGTTGATGGATGCTGCTGTAGCAACTTCCTTCAGTGTTTGTTTGGTCTTTCGTTCTGCCGACTTGAATGCCTGAGAATCATTGGAACATCAACAGTTACTATACATAGCGTAAAATGTATGTTTTCAATGATGAACTATGCTGGTCTGTGATTGCTGGTCTATGATTATTTGCCTGATTTAAAAAACTGGTGGCACTCATTAACTCAAACAGTTTAAATGGAATCCTCATGAAACTTGGGGAGTTTGTTTGCCAATGAACCTTGTTCACCCGTATGTTTAAATGGTATCATCATCAAACTTAGTCATAATGTTGGCATACAATAACTGCCAAGTATGATGACCAGCCACCAATGGGAATATTTTGTGACACTTTGGCACTCTTGTTGTCTATTGTTGTCAATCTTTTTCGAAAACTTTGTTGCTCTCTGCCTAGCCATTTCAAAACAGAAGTTTAATAACTTTTTTTCCTGAAATATTCAGGCAAAGAGTAACACAATTTGTAAAAGGTAAACAGTTCTGTAAAAAAGGACATTTTTTTAAACCTCATTATATGAAATTGTGTGATAATCTTGTTACCACTTTCCCAATCATACTGACCATTTAAAGTCATTAAGCATGCAAGTAGAATCCTTACCAAAATTGTACAGACCAAGAGCGCCAGTGTTTGGATTTTTTTTCTCAACCTTGGTTAAAGGTCTAAGAGCTCATTGCACAAACTACATACGTGCATGAGCATTTCAATAAGTGTGCACCGCTTTATGCTCATCTTATTTTCAAAAGCTTGTGTAGACTAAGCAGATATGGTGCAGGCTTGGCGAAATTGGAAAAAATCGGCCGGTCATCCGGACAGGCATTTCAGAAAATGTGCCGGTCCGAAGAAAATTTAGCCGGACCGAAAAAACAACAACACAACTATGTACATTAAGATAAACCCTTTTTTTGTCTAAAAAATCGGGGAAAAAACCCGCATCGTACCGAAGTATGAGCGTCCTAGAAACTGGTCCATATTCTGGTTTTGTTGAATTCTCAAATGCGCATAATTAAATTTGTAATCCAAAACACTCTTCCCAATTTAATTTTTACTCGACGTTATCACATTCTTTAAATAAACTGCAAATGTACAGTGTGTTTTAATCCTTTCTCTCGAGAAAAGCGCGCGCAAATTATTCCTTACATGTACAACGTCACGTCCGTCGCATGGAAAGCGTGCGTGTATTAAATTTCCGTTAAATGATTCGTGGTAAATTTTAATAGAATGATATCGCGAAGAATGTGTGGGGTGTTGTGAAAACACGCTTAGCGGTTTTACTGACCTTGTGTAGACTGCGATGTTTCAACAAAAGGGATTAAAATGTGCGAAAGCAGTTGCCGATTTTGCGACTGAGTTTGAAGTAGGTGTTGTGTAACCAGTTGGATTTGCTAATTGTACGTAACAAACTTATAGCAAACATCAAAACAATGAGCGATTTCATTTTCATGATGTAGACTGTAGTAAAGGGTTTGCTCTTCGAATTTTCAACTTTGAAAAAATATGATATGTTTGCATTCATTTCACATTTATTTTGCCGGTCACAAGGACCGACATTCTGGTTAAACCTGCCGGACCAAATGAAAATTTGCCGGTCAGGACCGACGGACCGGCAATTTCGCCAAGCCTGAGCACAAGTTATCATATGACAAAAC
>VMBQ01001693.1:39097-50077 GCA_007657795.1 Dreissena rostriformis
CACATGCATACCAAATATGAAGGTTATATCTCAAGGGACATAGAAGTTATGAGCATTTTTCGAAACCTAAACGCAGATTTTGAAACCTAAACGTCGACCCCTACTTCAAGGTCAAGGTCACAGGGGTCAAAATTGTTGTGCGTATGGAAAGGCCTTGTCCATATACACATGCATACCAAATATGAAGGTTATATCTCAAGGGACATAGAAGTTATGAGCATTTTTCGAAACCTAAACGCAGATTTTGAAACCTAAACGTCGACCCCTACTTCAAGGTCAAGGTCACAGGGGTCAAAATTGTTGTGCGTATGGAAAGGCCTTGTCCATATACACATGCATACCAAATATGAAGGTTATATCTCAATGGACATAGAAGTTATGATAATTTTTTGAAACCTAAACGCAGATTTTGAAACCTAAACGCAGACCCTTAATTCAAGGTCAAGGTCACAGGGGTCAAAATTGTTGTGCGTATGGAAAGGCCTTGTCCATATACACATGCATACCAAATATGAAGGTTATATCTCAAGGGACATAGAAGTAATGAGCATTTTTCAAAACCTAAACGCAGATTTTGAAACCTAGACGCAGACCCTAACTTCAAGGTCAAGGTCACAGGTGTCAAAATGTTTGTGCGTATGGAAAGGCCTTGTGCATATACACATGCATACCAAATATGAAGGTTATATCTCAAGGGACATAGAAGTTATGAGCATTTTTCGAAACCTTAACGCAAAGTGTGACGGAATTTCAGACAGACGGACGGACAGTGCGATCACTATATGCCACCCTACCGGGGGCATAAAAAGAATTAAATTCACATATCTATGTTTTTTCCTACAATTTTTCATTTTATTGGATATTTCAAGGGCATTGACTGTGCAAAGTTTAAGTTTTTAAGTTTTTACAAATAGCTATTATTGTTAAAAACAACAGGGCCATGATGGCGCCGAAGCGCTCACCCGAGTTTCAGGTATAGCAATTGTCCAAAACTTGACCTGGTGGCCTAGTTTTGGACCCCACTTAACTCAGATAAAAACATGGCATAAATATTTTCAAGATAAAAATTCTTATCACGTTTCATCAAGATTAAGTCGTAAATATGGCGTTTAGTGTTTTGTTTTTTTTAAATTTGACCTGGTGATCAAATATTTGGACTCACATGACCCTGATGCAAATCTGCCCTAGAATTTTGTAAAGATAAACATTCTGACCAAGTCTTATCACGGTTGAGTCATTAATTTGGCTTCTAGAGAGCTTACAAGTTTTTTTCCTAAGTTTTGACCTCGTGACCTTGTTTTCAACACAAGTGACCCAGATTAGAACTAAGCAAAGATATTGACCAGATACACATTCTGACCAAGTTTCATCAAGATTAAGACATAAATGTGGCATCTATAGTAGTAACAAGCTTTCTTTAAGATTTGAACTGGTGACCTAGTTTTTGGAAGCAGGTAAACCAGATTCAAATTTGGCTTGGGTATTGTCAAGATAATCATTCTGGCCATTTTTGTTTTAAGATTGGGCCATAAATGTGGCCTCTAGAGTGGTAACATGGTTTTTCTTAGATTTGACCTGGATGTCAAGACTGAATGAAAAGTGTAGCCTCTACACTGAAAACAAGCTAAAAGTTCACGACGCATGATGCATAAACTGAACACAATAGCTCGCTATAAGCACTTTGTTGTCAGGTGAGCAAAAAAACATAGCTTGTAAACACAGTATCTTAATACGAAAAAAGTAACATCAAATCTTTAAACAATTGACATTACTGACATGACAATTCAGCCTACTAAAGATACAGACAAGAAAGCTTGATAGATTCTACAAATTCCTGTTTAAAAACATCAAACATCCAATCTATAAAACTTTCCATTTTAATAGCACAAATCTCTTATTTTGCAAAGTGCATTTTGCAAAACTTGACACATCTAAAACAGCATCCTTAAATTAGGCAAAACTTTCATAATGTTCAATGCAGATTATGCCCAACAATAATCATATCATTCTGTACTTTATCCCTGTTGAATAATACAAACACACTGATTACATTTCGTACATTTCAACAACATTTGACTAGTATTATCAAATTGTAGTCCATTGTCTGACCATTTTTGCAATAGATAACCAGTAACCTTACTTTCTTGAGTTTGAATAGGCACTTAAGCCCAAATCAATGTCCACTCGCATTGGCTTTACGTTGTATTCATCCTCATCATCATCTTCAAAATTGTTGTCCATGTACGGGTTTCTGAAAAAGAAACAGAACAGCGAATTTTGTTTCCAAGTGATACAGAGATAATGTTATACTTAACTGTTAAAATATTTTCCACCGATTCCTTAAATTCAATGACACTGCATTAACAGTTTTGGTTCGTTTGAATTTTGATTTTGCTTTCGATAGTTTTGCTTTGAACAAATTGTAGAGTACTTAGTAAGATTTAATCTGAAAGGCTTATGAATTGATTTTACTAAGTGTACTTTTAATAAAAATATCCATTGGTTGTTGTAAAATGGCAATCATCAATTTTCATGCATGTTTTGCAGCCATTTATGCGACAGAACCAGCAACATGTATAAACTCCTCTTATTTCAACCGCATTGTTTGGTGATGCGACTTACTTCAACAGCATGGTGATATGATTGGTTGCCAGTTTGAGTTCCTTAATTGCCATAGCAACAGGGTCCCCGTCAGACTGTGCCTCCTTCACAAGGTTGTGGATCTCTGTCCAGTCTATCTGGTTGG
Organism: Dreissena rostriformis; assembly: GCA_007657795.1. Classification (NCBI taxonomy): domain Eukaryota; kingdom Metazoa; phylum Mollusca; class Bivalvia; order Myida; family Dreissenidae; genus Dreissena; species Dreissena rostriformis. The sequence continues at coordinate 41,844 of VMBQ01001693.1, forward strand.
CAATGGCACTACGCACGATCAGGATGGCACGGTCAACCTACATACAAACATGGACTGTTTGTAAAACATTTCAGCCACGCTCCATGAAAAGGGGGTTTAATGCATGTGCCTTCCTTTTAACGAAAAATATTGGAAAAGCGGAATGTGTCATCCCTGATTAGCCATTGCGGACTGCACAGGCTAATCTGGGACACTTTAAGCACATGCATTAAACCCATTTTTCACAGAGCGAGGATCATTTTCATTTAATTTAATGTAGAATGATGGGAAATGATTATTGTTTCAAATACATGTTATTGTATGGCTTTAATTCAACAAGTCTGTCATAGATATAATGCCCAATAACAATTCAAACCCACAGACATAAGCACACCAATATACCTGCCATCTTCAGTTTGGTGGAGGCATAACAAGATTTTCAAAGACACATGATCTGTTTGCATTACTACTATTTTTGAAAATAATAAATTAATATTTGTAATTATAGCAATCAAGCTATTGAAAATGCATGATTGTTGATATTGCTAATGTTTCTCAACATGAATATTTGTTAAAATTTTCTCAATTACATGTATTCTGATTACATTGACTTTGCAATGTCAGTAGGCAGAACAATTTCCAAAGAGGGATTGTTACAAACTAGTTACATATGATAATAATATATTTGTTTACATTATTATTAGAAGTTGATATGGTGGTTGACATTTTATAGCTGTACTAAAATCTGCATGATTAATAGTTTTAATAAATGGTTGCTATTCATTGCTAAAAAATAATTGCCCAGAGTACATTTAGAAATGAAGATGAAAGATATTATTACATTTTTAAGACATTCGGGTCTAACCAAATGAAAACAATGTGAAGCAAAAGTTGCAAGAAAGATGTTCAAACACTTGCAGTTGGTCGCCCTTTGAGAAAACGGGGTTTAATGTATGTGCATAAAGTGCTTCAAGACACTTTCCACCTAAACTGGATTTTCATCAAGAGTCTTCCTTTAAATGAAAAATACAATGAAAGCGGAAAGTGTAGTCCCTGATTAGCCTATGACTAATTATTGATGATTAGGGTAATCTGGTACAACACTTTACTTACATAGCGCGTTTCATATAATTCATGCTTCCTGTCCCTATTCTCAGCATGTTACAATACTTCAGAATGCAAGGTGCTCTCTTTACCATATCAAGGTTCATCTCAATGAGCTGCCCCTTCATCTTGTCCACTTCCTGTTCCTTCTGCAGCCCCTCCACCCTCTTCTCCATGTCCTTTTTCACGTGCTCCAGCTTCTTCAGTGCCTGATTCTCCTGGGAAATATTCACAACAACACGATGTTATATACATGGGAGTTGTTAAAAAGGAATAAAAGAGCCTCGCTTTGGGAAAATGGGGTTTAATGCGATGTTATATACATGGGAGTTGTTGAAAAGTAATAAAAGAGCCTCGCTTTGGGAAAATGGGGTTTAATGCGTGTGCGTAAAGTTTCGTCCCAGATTAGCCTGTGCAGTCCGCACAGGCTAATCAGGAATGTCACTTTCCGTTTTTATGGTATTTTTTGTTTAAAGAAAGTCTCTTCTTAGCGAAAATAAAATTAAGGTGGATTGTATGCACATGCTTTTAACCCTGTTTTCCCAGAGTGAGGCTCAAAAGTATTACAAAAAGGGCCAAGCTGTTTGTAAACCCCCAACTTCAGGTTGAATACTGGGAATGCAAGGGTGTTTCACCATAACATTCACTTTGGAAATGTCTGAGATATTTTGTTTTAGTTAGTCTCTAGGTACAGTGTAGATGAAGCCATGGCTCATGAGTTGCTGGATGTTGTCTGACAGGACCTATCCTCTGGTATGCAGGGTGATCATTTCATACCAGTAGATGCAGAGGTAACTATTTTGTTATTGTTTAATAACAATAATGGCCCCAGGTTGGCAAAATCATGATACAAGACTGTTTAATGGAAAACAGATATCTAACTTTTGAAGTATTCTTGTAGTTTTTTTCAATATTATATTATTATTATTATTATACCAGATTTGTATAGCGCTCTTTTCACACATTATTGTGCGCTCAAAAGCGCTTATAGAATATTATTTCCTTACAGGTAATTGTTTAAACGTCACACCCATTGTGATAGCTCAAAACTCTATAATAAATATGACTATTTTCACATTATATTGTTCCACAGTCAACATATATATAGACAAACCTGTTGGAGTGTTTTCAGTTCTATTTTCTGGCTTTCCATCTGGGAATAAAACTCATCCACTGCCTGAAAGCACATAACACGCCATATTAGGTCTTCTACCTTACCTTACTTATCTCTCAGTTTCCTAGGCAAGGGACAAAATGTATCAGCTTGTGATGTTTTTATGAACTGTATTTAAATGGAAAGACATAATTTCTTCTTCTGAAACAATTTATTTTTATAATATAAACAATAATTTCTTGTGATAGCAAAAACGGTGATCAAACTAAGTTTTGTTTTACCAAGTCTCACTGGGTTAAATGTGAACAGGCTTCATGACCAAGTTGCAAGCTAATCCGAAGACTTCAAGATTAAACATTTACGTAATGGAATCGAAACTTTTAGTGCAGACAAAGTTGAGGTGATTGAAAATCATAGTCATGCAGTTCTGTGACATGTAATTACCTAAAATAGCAGAACAATAACTGTCCATCAGACTTAGATACAAATGTATCATTAATTTACCTTATTGAAGGATGGGTACTCCTGCACATTTTTCTTCTCGTACTGTTTGAACAGCATCGGGTGGAATTCATCGAACACTTCCAGTTCCCCTTTTTCCCCATCTTTCACATTGGGCCTCTTCTCAACATGTTTTGTAACATAGCCCTACACAATGTGAAGCAAGTAATAAATTGATATGTTTAATGGTTAATTTGTTCTATCATAAATAAATAATGCTTGATACTTACTTACTTACTGACATTCCCACAAATAATGCTTGATAATAAACTGTTTAAGAGTTGATTTTTGAACAAAATCAGTGAATGTTTCTCAGAATGTGATGTTATTATGACAGAACATGTTTGGATTAAGTTTTGAACCAACGTTGATATACTAATTGTCAATCTACAGTTAGTAAATTGCTTAAGCATGGCTATGGGTGAATTCATTTTAAAATACAAATCAATAAACTTGTTGCTTTTTTTACTTGCCTCGTTCTGGGAAAACTGGGCTTTGTGCATGTGTGTAAAGTGTCAGCCCAGTCTGTCAGAGAAGACACTTTCCGCTTAAATGGAATTTTTCGTTTAAATGAAGTCTTTTCTTAACAAATTTCAGTCTAGGTGGAAAGTATTGTCCCTGATTAGCCTGTGCGAAGTGCACAGGCTAATCTTGGATGACACTTTACACACATGCATTAAGCCCAGTTTTCCCAGAACAGGGCTTTCTATTGCCAAACTTCACCTTTGAGTTCTGGGACTGGAACAGATTCAACAAGCTTTCTGCTTCCTCTATGGCCACCAACAGCTTGGGCATATCTGGAAGAAAACCAGGTATCACAAGTGAAGAAACAAAACACTCAGCTTATGCAAAGCAATAGCAATCAAATGCATTAAAACATTCTTATTTCATGTGTAGAAGTATGTAAATTCACAAAAACTAATGGTAGTGCGTATTTTTAATATGTACCAGGCAAGAAATTTGAGAAACAATTATTTCTGTTGTATTTTATTGATTAAAATTAATATTGCAGTTGAACAGTTGATATGGTGTCAGCACAGTAATCAGAAGGTCCAGGATTTGACTCCTACTAAGGATTATCACGTTATCAAGCCCTTCCAAAGACACACAGAACTAGGTCCAAAACAAAAAAACTGTCCCAAAGATCAGAGTAATGTTTTAACAAAAACAAACAGTCCCAAAAACATACAGTACTGGTTTGACAAAAACAAACAGTCCCAAAAACATACAGTTCTGGTTTGACAAAAACAAACAGTCCCAAAAACATACAGTTCTGGTTTGACAAAAAAAAAGTCTCAATAGCCTTTTGATGAAATCATGATTAAATTGAAACATTTGAAAATTAAAAATAACTTAAAACTTTATAGCAATTGTAACTGCAAAATGTTATGAAAAGCTATTATCTGCTGTAGTGGTACCTGTGGTAATGTCAAAGCCCTTGCCAATCCTGACACTGTCAGGAAATCCAGCCGTCAACAAGCAGTGGTCTATCACGGCTGGCCCATAGTCTGCAATACAAGGGCATCACAGTTACAAGAGCTTTAAGTTAAAACTGGTGACAGCAACTGACAACAAACTTAAGTCTAAGTCGGCTAGGAATAACTAGATGACTGTCGGCAACATGTCTATTGTCAATAATGCTTGGAATTATTTAACAAGCTGGACCATGCACATGTTTGAGCTTTGACATTTAGTGTGACCTTGACCTTTGACCAAGGTGTGGCACAGCCTCTCAACATAGTTAAAATTGTTGGAAAATTATGACCGACAATTGTGACTGCTATATCGAGCTTCAAGCAAGTGGGTTCGACAAAAACTCATTTAGATAAGCATACATTGCACATAACTTATTCAGGTTTAAAAGTAACACCTTTAAAAACAAATTGTGCTGTTATATCAAATATTTTAGCAACTCAACTAGTAACACATTATTTAAATTAGTAAGATTTGTGTTTATTCATTCTAACTCTAGTTAATATTATGCATTTACCATTATATTAAGTTTGTTGCTATCCAAAATAGTTAGACTCTTAGAAATTATGTTTAACATTCACCATAACTAACTTGTACAGTAATGTTTAGCTCACCGAGATGAGGTATGAGAAACTTCTTCAAAGGATCGCCTTCTTTTCCAGACAATATGATTTGTCTTAATCTGTAAATACACAAATACTGACCTTTTAATTGAAGAAAATACAGACAGAAGGTACAAAATTCAATATAAAATTGTCTTCTCAAACTGTCCAAGAAATATTTTTTTATTATATTGATTAAGAATTATGGAGAAATGTCACAAAATGCACTCAACTTTATCTACAGTAATAGCAGTATTTATGATGTCATGTCTTATTTGAAGCCTACTTACTAGTAACCCGACAGCCTCGAGGCGAGACAAGCAGAAATTCAGTTATGTATTAAGTCAGACCTGTGGACATTCCATATGTTTCCTATGATTGCACAATAACTCTGGAATAAAACAATGAATGCAAGGACTGGAATAAGTTACTAATTTAACTATGTTAACTGTGACTATTTATTTAGTAGCCCATGGCATTGGCTATCCCGGTCCTGCACAGCAACATGAATTTGTACTCACTGCTCCTCAGTGGGCAATGCGTGCTGCTTGGCGGTTGCCAGGGGATACATCTCCCGCACTGCAAACTTCACATCCTGGCTCTCATCTGTCCTGGGTCGCAGGATGTTGAGAATTGTGTAGGTGTGATCCGTCAACACTATATTACCCTGGAACACACAGAAAACATCAGTAGAGTCATGAAATATGGTATTTCAGCATTTAAAAGCCAAAGTAGATCATCTGACATCTTGTTAATAAGGCATATATTCTGATAGGTCTTTTATTTGATTTTAATAGACACATTTTTTGTTGATACAAACGTCACCATAAAGTGTTTGTTGTTAATGGTAAAATCATCGTAATGTTTTAAAAAACACACTCTAAAGTGTACATGAATAACCATATAACATTATTTTGATATGAATGATATATAGGGTCGGCACATTTTTTTAGGTCAGAGAACCTGAAAGAAACAATTTTACCGGAAACTACAATGATGACTATAATACCCACTCTATCATAGAGCTCCAGTATCACATGATGGGCCACCTCCGCAGACCCGAATGTCATATCCACGATACGATCTACACCTAGCTGCTCTATGCTCTCTAGACGCTTGCCCTTCAGGTGTTTGCGAAGCTACAATGAGACACTTGATTGTGTTAAAAGAATAATTATTATAAATGTATCAAGATGGAAGTACTTAAGTTTTATTTCCTTCTCTTATAGCAGTTGTCCGTCATCCCAACACAACAAAAATATTTAAAAATAAAAGCAGTTTTCCAATGAAAAACTTTTGGCTTTTGAGAGATTTAAATAAAAGAGACCTAAATTCTTTGTCTTTGAAAGAAATGCAAGCTAACTTAAAGATGACTTAACCTACCAGATGTACATAACACAACGCTGTAAAACTAGCAAATACTGGTATTTAGTAAATACATACTGTTAGTGTTTGTATATAAAGTTAATGCATGCAGTAGAATCTGTGTACCTTCATTGAGAACCCCGATGGTGCTGGGTTCTTTGGCCATTCAAACTCAGTACTGTGAAGACGGATACCGGACTCCAGCAGAATCACCGCTTTATCATCTGGCCTAGAGAAAAATGGCATTAAGATCATGAAAAAAAATAAATATCAAAACACACAAACATTAGTATTATTATGCGACAAAGAAATTAAAGAAGTTTAAAAAAACAAACTAGACTTTATTTTTGAGAAAATTAGAATAACTGTTTCGACTAGCGACTCATTAAATATGTTGCTTCATTTGACAGGACTTTTTTGCTGAATTTATAGCCAATATTAGGTCTTATTCCTAATAACAAGTCCCCCCCCCAAAATTCAGTCCAAAAATTCCCAATTCAATGTTTGACTTTTTAATGTTCAGTAATTTAATTGAGATAATTAGTCTCAAAACAATGAGTCTTGAAGTTGTAATATCCATTTTACTGATATGTTTATGTTTGGAATTTGTATTGGTTTATGTAAGTTTTATCACCAATAGTTCAACATTTATACATCAAATAATTAAATTGGTTTCCCAATTCAAAGTAAATTGATTCCAAATTTTGCCAATTTCAAGGGGGTCATATTCCCAAAATGATGAGAAAAAGCCCTGATTGAGAAGAAAAAGGTAATAACAATTATGTTACAATCATTATCACTTTTTCATAGTGTAACTATCTGCAAATAAAACTATTTTATCATTACACACATTTGGCACATAATCTAAATGTCATGATGAAGATTTACTGTTTTGAACTTAAGCAGATTATCTAATGCTGACTATCTTTTATAAAAAAAATAATGCTACCAATACAAATAAACTTCTGACAGTCTTACTTTCCCAGTCTGATGAGGTATGTTTTGTTGTCCACATCATACACATTCATTACACGCATACTAACAAACCTGGAATTGAAATAAAATCATGGATTTAAAAAATATGATTGAAGTAACTTCAATCAACAAATTTAATTATGCACATTTGAGATTTCAACAACACATTAACAGTTGTGTTATGAATTCAACGATAATTTGTTAAAACGCTTTACGAGTCGAGTTAATGTTTTGCGGTATAATGCATGAAATGAACAACTTCCACGAGGATTACCGCCGGTTGCCATCATCAGTCTTCTAAGAAACTGACCAAGATTTCTGTGGCGTGTACATCACGAGTCGTCTGCATGATTTAATTACAGGTAGTGCCTGCCTTGAGTGCGGTCACTCATTCAAAGCGTGCGCTTTCATTGGCCAATATTGATTTTCCAAAACAGCGACGCTCCGCCTTTAGGGGGGCTTTAGTTGGGTAAAGAGATACGTGACGTAATTGACAGAGGGTCGTAAATCGGCTCTCACAATTTTGGGAATCTTTAATTGTCGGTATGATCTTAGCCTTTGCTTCTTTTTATAAATATAAAGGAAAGTATGACATGAGACAAATGCGCGGATATCCAATAGTCCTTAATTATCACAAAATTCATGCTTTATGGTAATATTGTCACTGGACATACATGTAAAAAAAAATCATAAAATAAAACTTAATACTAGCATCTTAATTTGACATTTAGTATATGTTTAATCAGAATTGACGTTACATGATCTCTAATGTTGTGTCACCTGCTACAAAGTACAAACTGCGACATATAGAGATCACTTCTCCGAAGTCTGTCAGTTTGACACAATTTTTTTCATTCAGAATATGCCTGCAATAAACGTATATAAGGTCAGGTATCAGGCATAAAACCGCTGAACGATGGTTATCAAACTATGCCGAACCTTAAATTCATATTCTGAATTGATTTCATTTATATTACCATATATAATATAACATTTTATTTTGATAGGGCGAGTCGTTATATATGTGGGGCGAGTCGTTATACATGTGGGGCGAGTCGTTATAAAAAACGGGGCGAGTCGTTATGGGGCGAGTCGTTAAGGGGGCGAGTCGTTACATTACC
>VMBQ01001693.1:60620-71353 GCA_007657795.1 Dreissena rostriformis
GATAATTCAAGAATGATTAAGCCTAGGATCATGAAACTTCATAGGTACATTGATCATGACTGGCAAATGACCCCTATTGATTTTCAGGTCACTAGATCAAAAGTCAAGGTCACAGTTACTCGAAACAGTAAAATGGTTTCAGGATGATAACTCAAGAATGCTTACGCCTAGGACCATGAAACCTCATAGGTACATTGATAATGACTGGCAGATGACCCCTATTGATTTTCAGGTCAAAGGTTAAGGTCATAGTGACTCAAAACAGTTAAATGGTTTCCTGATGATAACTCAAGAATACTTAGGCCTGTGATCATGAAACTTCATAGGTACATTGATCATGACTGGCAGATGACCCCTATTGATTTTCAAGTCACTAGGTCAAAGGTCAAGTTCACAGTGACAAAAAACGTATTCACACAATGGCTGCAACTACAACTGACAGCCCATATAGGGGGCATGCATGTTTTACAAACAGCCCTTGTTTGGTTTAGAAGTACATGTGTATCGCTAAACCTGCAAATATGAATAGGCACACTAAAAATTGTGATTTCAGCAACAAATGCGTTAAGCACATGTTAAATAGATGCTAAGTGTTTCTGAATCAAACTACATGTAATGTGTTCATGCAATTATATTACTGAATGTGTTTGAAGACTTGCCTTTCGTTCACTTGCAACTGGTTTTGTGAACCTATCTTTTCTCTTACGATGTTTCCTCTCCTCGTCTGTCAGTGGCTTATCTCTGTACCGCCTTTTGATTTGGACAGGGTGGTTATGGGGGACAGAGTGGTTCAGAGTAAGATGCTGGAGGAAAAACATGAGACTACATAACTTGTGTGAATCCTTATGCTAGTTGCTTGGGTTGATATCAATATATAGCATTGAACATGAAATTACCAAATATTTTGTTAAATATTTCAAAAGACAGACATCTATAAGTGAATTGTTTTATGCAACAATTAGCAACAGTAATCACAACATTGTAAGCATTGTTTTTTAACTTTTAAATCGAAAAATCTTGACATAACATACATATATACATAACATTTACACAGACAATTTTAAATAAACAAGTGCCAAAATAAATATATAATTAGTACCCATGCTGGGGCTTTAGGTGGAAGTTCTTTGGGAGCTGCATTTTCTGAATTGACAGTGACTTTTGGCACATAATTGTTTCTTCCACAGGCTGAATCTGCCTTAAGGAAATCTTGATGATTTACTTCATCATCTACAACGAAACACACACATAGTGAATCTGAAGATTAAAAAAAACATTATCTAAATACTGAGTTGTGTTTCAGTTGCCCTGGACATAGTGTATAATATCTGTTTAGTCAATTTAATTTTAATTGGCACTTAAGCTTTGTAAATCAGTTAAACTAATTAAAATGACTTAAACCTATTTATTTTGATAGATAATAATAATATATTTGATAATACAATTGTGTTATATTTTTTACGCAATAGCATGTATATTTAAAGTTAAAGCATGGCACATCAAAAACTAGTTTAACAAGCAAATTCTTTGAATTGATATCCCCCGCCAATTTCAAAATTTTGCGACAGACGAACAGAATGAAGGACGAACAATGCCAATTCTATATCCTTCTGACTTTGTCGGGGGATAATAAATGAGAGATTGAACACGAATATTACCAAAAAAAGAAGAAGCTTATTATTCCCAAATGGCCAAACTTGTTTTGATAATGTACCACCATTCAAATAAATTGCATTTAAAATAGCAAATTCATGTGTCATTTTTAATTGAAACCAACCAATTACCTATAAGTTGCAGTAGATCTACAAACTCTGTATTGTTTGTAATGACAGCTTCAGCTTGAACATTGTCCAGCAGGTTCAGCAGTAATGGAGTTGTGAATGGCAACTGGTTGAGCATCCAACTGAAAGCAGTTATATAACTGTATCCTCTATGTTAGTTATTATTGTTTATTAACTGGGTATCTGCAACATACTATATTCAATAAAGATCCACAATTTTTTTTATAGGGTTAAACATCTTGTCCTTATGTAAATTTTCACAGAAATCAACTAAAGTGACATCTTAATGAATGCATACAATGATACAAATGCATTTCTTATTGTTATCCTTTATATATATCTTTTCTCAAATAATGTTTTTAATTTATTTCAAAAGTAAGGGCAGACTGTTAATTACCATTTTGGTGTGCCAACTCTTTTTGTTTGTTCTTGAATGTTGGTAAAAGATTTGTTTGCAATTGGTGTCCATAATTTAGTCATGTTTGCCAGCATTGGTGTAACAGGTGAATGACAAAATCTGTAAGGTGATGACTGGTTTTGATCATTGCATAAAGTCCATGGTCTTGGTGTTGCTGCATACACTGCTTGTTTGTAGTGGTCTGAGTTACTCTGCATGTATATCTCCGCCATTTCAGATTGAATGCTCTGCAATGTGAACGTAATATTTCAAAATAGGCAAATTGTTGCCCATAATTGATTACGTGGGGACGCTGTTGTATTTAAAATATTTTCAATTTGCAGTCCTAGAGATTTTTTATATAGTGTTTGGGGAAAACAAATATTTTAAGTTGTTTTATTTTTCTTTAAAATTAAATAAAGTCTTTGAATGTGTTGCTTTTAGTGAGTAGCCTAGTCGACTAGTGACGAAGAATAGGCCTAACTCAAATGTTTCAGTGTTATTTAATTAAAATAAACTCAGTGGCTATACGTGTAGACGCATGAAGCATAAGATTATAAATGTACAGTATGTTGTTTATTTTCCGTTGTTATGGGTTGTTTATTTTTTATTACTTAAATAATTACTTACCTTCGTCGTCTGAACATCGAAAGGCTGATGGGACGAATCGAGACACGTGTTTATTGACCAATGAAAATGTTGCTGACGAATATAACAACCAATCATATGCAAAGTTACAAAAATACTTCCGGGAAAATTGCCTTAGGCTAGAAACCAGTAAATCAAATTGTAGAGTCTAATACCATGTTGTTACGCGTGAAAACATCCTTGCCTCATTTATCTATTCCCGTACATTGATCATCTTCCTGTATGATGACAACATAATATAGTAGACATTTTAGATTTCTACCCTAGATCGTGGGAAGTTATAAAACGAATGTAACGACATTTTTTCATTGTGCATCATCATTTCAAGAGTGATAGGCATTAGTACTGGTCTGGTCATCTGTACGGTAATGCTATTTTATTACCAACTGTATGTTTATAGATCTCATTTGTCCTATCCTGATAACAAAATTCCATTTCTCTGAAATTTCTAAACGTTGATATGTGTCACAAATGCCAACGAGACGATTGCAACGCTAATAAATGTTTGATCAAATTTAAATTCATACCTACGGACAGTAGTTGTCAAAATTGTTGTTGTTCTTTTAAAACTAGTTGGCACACTGTCAAACACAACGAAGAGGTGCAAGACCCAGTTCCTCAAGTCAATGTCAAGGCAACCTTAGATGGTCTTACAAATTACGATCCTTGTCGGACCGGACTAGTACAGATAGGGCCCTTTGCTATTGACATAGAGATCTTCAAATTAATAAAAACAAATATTTTCAACAAATAAGACAGTTGTTCACATAAAATGGCTGTATGTTTAACCTCAAGGTCATACGTTAACATGTGGGTCGAATGTCAACTTTTGCTTCGCATGACTTGGCCATGAAGGAAAATTTTTTTAGTACAAAAATATGCACAAATATTAATGGTAAGAGTCCCAATTACAGATGCCAAAGTCGCATCTTTTGTTACTACGGATAAACTTGGTTTAATAATTAGTCAAATTAGATCCCGTTTTCCTAGAGCGCGGCTCATTTAAATGATTTAAATTGCAATGTCGGCCCGATGTCGTTCCTACATGAACCCTCATATAATGCCTCAGCTAATGGGCATGTTTGCTTGGGACAAACGGACAGGAAAGAAAAAAAAACTATCTCTGAAAGTGGGGGCATAAAAACGCACTACTGCACAATTTTCTCTACGACAACATCTAACAAAATAAATAAAACGATGTCTACATTTTAAATAGATATCTATACGCGTGACTCAAAGTGAAAAACCTACAAATGAAATTATATTTTACAAAGTCTTAGTTATTGTTTTAATTGGTGGGAGCTCAAAATAGATGAAGAATTAAATCGTGCTTTTAATTTACACGTCCTTTGTTGATTTTCATAAAAGTAAGTACTGTGTTAACAAGTGCCCATGAGCAACAACGTTTACGGGCGAAAAGACTTTAAGAAAACGTTGTCGATGTATCATTTATTTAATTTCAAATATAACGTATTAGAATAGGCATATTACTATGTATTATAAACATATAACTTTCTTTTGTGTGTGTCACAAAAACGTCTCATATGTACATGTTTTCTCAGAAGATTTTTTTGCTTTAGCGCAGACGGCACTTTGCCGTCAACTGTGATTGTATGTTATTTAATACCGAAATGTTGTTGTGTCAAAGAAAGGAACACTTTAGGAAAACGGGACCTAATGCATGTGCGTAAAGTGTCGTCATTGATTAGCCAGTGTGGGTTATATTGCTTTGCACCTGTCCGTCGGTCGGTCGTTCCGTATACCATTCGTTTCCCCGCGATATCTGTAGAACGTAAAAACTATGCAAATTTGTAAGAGGTTTACTTGTGGAATGGTGTGAGGACGGCGCTTATCTATCGATTTACAGGTAAACTGATCAAAGGTCAAGGTAACAGGGCTGGTAACAGTAAATTCGTTTTCGCAAAATTTCGTGAGAATGCTTTAACCTATGATCATGCAAAATGGTATAGTGGTTACTTGGGTGAAAAGGGCCGACGCCAATTGATTGTGAGGTCACCAGTTCAAAGTCACATGGTTTGTAAAAGGAAATTCCTTTTGGCAATACATTTTAAGAACGATAATTTATTTCGGGATAGTGGTACATGGGTGGAAAATAAGACGAATTTTGATTTTGAGGTCATAAGGTCAAGGTCACATGAGTTTGCATCAAGAAATAGGTTACCTCGTGATATCTAGATAATGCTTTGACCTACGATCATCTTAACTGTTGTGCTAGTTACTTGTGATACTTGATTGATACCAATTAATTTTGAAGTCAACAGATTAAATATAAAAGAGGCTTGTGACAGAAATTTGCTTCTGCACAATATCTTGAGAACGCTTAAACCTGTGATCGTGCGTATCCGTATAGGCGTTACTTGGGTGGCAAGAAGACACCTATCAAGTTTGAGGTCATCAGATCAAAGGTCAAGGGGCTTGTATCTTTATATTGGTTTCCGCACAAAATATAGAGAACGCTATGATCTATGAATATCTTAATTGCCATGATGGTCTATTGGAAGGAATGAAGATATCTTTTGATTTTGAGGTCAACAGGTAAAAGATCATGGTCACATGCGATTGTATTATGAAAAAAAATGCTTCCATACAATACATAGATAATTCTTAGGACCATATAGATTAGTATGCTGATTAGTCTTGACGAAGGATGATTCCTTATGATTTTCAAATCAAGAGATCGAATGTTAATGTAACAGGGACGATTTTGCAGCAAGTTGAGGGCATACAATAATCATAATAAATCGACTGTAATTCAAAATTTATTATCATATCCACATGAATTTGGCATGGCATATTGTTATACTAAAAATTGTCAAAGTAAGACATACATGCATGATTCCATAAATACCATAACATGAAGTTATAGTAAACAGATGTCAAAGCAAAACAAATTAATGCATCCAATTCATAATAATCGAATAAAACAATTTGTATAATAATTCAAGCTGCTGACTACTAATTTTGATTCTGAAAATTTCCCATGATTATAATTTTCAATGAAATGTACCAAGGTAAGTAATGTGGATTCAAAGCAAGGTTTACATGTGTGTGGGAATCTGCCTGTCTGTTGAATAATGCGTACATTATAACCGAAAGCTATTCAGTTGCCATTGAAGTTGGTCTGATCCAAGAAGCGCTTCAAATAAGGAGGCTTCTTAATCCTAGATTGGACTGTCAGCAGAAATATACTTAAAACTGATCATTGTGTAACAATGTGGACTGGTCCACTTTTTGTAATTTAATTCAACTGCATCAATACTCCTAAACATTTTTTTACAATAAAATTGCATATTCATCATATGTATTTTACTATTAAAGGGATAATCAAGAGAAAAAGAGTAATACATTGTGTAGACCGGACATTGGATTTGGTAAAAATAGCAAAGGAGTGTAAATATGGTACTTGTATGTGTGTATTGTGAAAAAAGATAAATAATTTAAAACACATTCAAAGAGATCTAAGTTCTAGTACAATATTATAATTTTGGGGTGCAAATACTTAACAAGTTCAGATTAAGATGCTGATTGAAATGTGCATTGGTGATTATATCCAGTCAGGACAAGTGAGGTTTCCTCCGGGTATTCCCCCACCCACACACAAACACAGCACAAACCCACACCAAAATTGATTATCTTAAAATAACAAATAACATGGCAACCCAACAAAACGAGGTTGTCAAGGTTTGTATTTAAACTACCTACACATTTTTGTGTGCAAAACCTACATCCAAACTCAAGTAATTGAGTTGAAATATTTTTTCTATTTTTAGTAACAGTGACCTTGACTGACTGGCCCTTAAATGCAATCCAAAGCTAGGTCTTCATGTGAGCTACACTACACTTAAAATTTCATTGAGCAGAAACTGTTGAGCAGAAACTGTGTTTTCTAGCAACAGTGACCTACACAAAACCAGGCTCACATACAATTACAATACCAAGCTAGGTCTCCATGCAAGCTTGCTATAACCAAATTTTCATCTAGTCAATGAAAACTGAAGTTATTTTCTGGAACAATCTGTTTATGGTTTTGTATTTTAAGTGACCGTGACCTTGACCTGAGCATTCCAAAATCATAAATGCAGTCCCAAGCTTGGTCTTCATGAAAGCTACATACAAACAAATTTTCATTACAAATTCAATATCTTCATAAAAACTGAAGGTATTGAGCGAAAACAAATAAATATTAAGTAATAATAACCATGACCTTGACCTAGCTCCAAAAAACAAACCCAAGCTGGGTCTCTGTGAAATCTTGCCATATCTATAGTTTAATCAAGATCGGTCAATGAAAACATATAATTATAATACCACTTGTTGCTGCCCTCCAGAATTTAATCTTATAACCAGGATTTTTCAACTTTGTTAAAAACCTGGTTAAATACAACATTTAAGTAGGCTTGAAATAGCAGCTAAAATTCAAAATGTTTTTCAACTTTTTGAGTCGTTTGAGACAAAGACAATTCAGGTAGGAATGCTGGAACACAATCTGGGTCCTCACATAATGCAGCCTAAAGCAGAGACAGCCCTCGTAAACTGTAAATTACATATCCATATTAAGTTTTAAAACAATAATTATATGCATGAATAAATAGATATATATTAATTAAATTCATTGATCTCTCACACACAGAACAACTGTGCACAAACACAATACATTATTTTACAACCAGTAACCTTAACAAGAGCACCGCAGAGCAGGTGCCAACGCTCGGCTGTGGGTGCAGGTTTGAATTAAAAAAACAATTGATCTTTGACCTTGAAGGATGACTGCGACAAGCTGGCTATGACAATAGCTCAGGTTTTCTTCGAAAACAGCCGAGCTAAAAATAACCTTATACAATTATGAGCACTTCATTCAAATGAGAAAGAACATGGGTATAAAATTAATTTCTCAAATTTTATTGCACCGAAAAGTCATTTGTTTGATAATTTGTAACCTTTAATTGAAATTGGTGACTGATACCAAATATTTTCTGAATCAGTTGTATGAAAGTCCTGGCATGCTGCAGCACCAATATCCATATCCTCCACACTAGAAACTGATTTCAAAATGACACTTGTTTGAGACCATATTAAGCTTGTTGAAGCAGATTTCTTCATTTGTTTCGAATTGTTTGAACTTCTGTTCGAATCTGGCAATAGATGCTTTAACGACTGGCTTCCTATAGGTGTGGCATTACTGGACATGTTTGGGTCACTTTCATTATTTTCATACATGTCCATGCTAATTGCTGATTCTATGCAGATATAGTCTGCTGATATGGAGTCTTCGCTGCTTTGAGAATGTCCATTTTCCCGCTTACAGGCCATTTCACTGGAAGAAGCATCCCCCATAGAAATGTCAAAAGGCTCAAAACCTGACAGTTCTGCTACTGTGAAGTCTTTTGAGAGATCATGGTTTCCTTGGCCAACTGTGTTGTGCAACTGAAATTCCACCTTACTTCCCCTCACAGGGGTTTTAAATATCGGTTTGGGCAAAAACCAACTCATACTTGATTTTCTCGGTCCATACAAAAGAACTGATGTGCTGGAGGTTGAGATCTTTTTCAGGTTACAAAGTGGATCTTGCATGATCAACTGCCTGAACAATGTTTTCACACTGTCTTTGCTGGAGAGGTTTTCAGCATCAGGATTAAGTGGGGGCATGTTTATCAAGTACACTTCCTTTGGGGTTACTGTGGTTGCCCCTATGGTGAACATTACCTGCTGGATTTCGGGACAATGTTCAAAGGCTGTTAGAATGTTTGTCATGGCCTCTTCTAACTTCTGGACCATAATCAGGGCCTTTTTGGTTTTGAAATTTGGTACCAACCTTTTGTCTGTTTCTTTCAAATTTCTCTGAAAGATAAAATCCATATTGTTTATTTGTTCAATTGCATAAAGACTAAATGAAATAAATTATGAAATATAACCAATATTGTTGATAATTTAAATCATAATATGACAAGATGTGAAATATACATGTACAAATTTAGGATTCATAATATGAAACGAGAGGGTTGGAAAGGAAATAGGTTGCTCAACTGAGACACAAACAATCTGACTTGCTCTGAGCAGCTTTTGTGATGTTTCCTTAACCATTTCAGAAATCAGCAAATTAAAAATGATCTGAAAAAGTTTCATGATGATCGGGCAAACAAGTATGACTTAAGAGTGTTCCGAAGGTAACTACACTATAGGCCTTTTCCTGGCGCATCTTCAGGTCCGTTAAACGGACCCATTCCAAAACCCAAATTATAAAAGAAATTCACAATTTGATTCCCCCCCCCAATAAGTAAAACATAATTTATTTATTTTTAAAGAAGTGTCTTATGATAATTATATTTCAATTTTATTTCAATTACATCTAACAAAGTATAAAACTATAATTAATATGATTTTGTTCTTCTTATTTGAATTATTATAATGGAATAATATTGAACAAAATCCTATATTACAGGTGACCATTAAAAAATAGCAATGTTTAATGTTGAGTGTTATATAAATCATTATAAAAAGATAATGTAAGAAACTAAGTGATGATAAACATATGGCCAATAATTATGTTCCAAATTATTAAAATATAAAGATGTGTCTTTAAAAAACAAGGATATCAGTAAAACTAATGGATGCTCCCGAATGATGCTTTGTCGATATATGGGTTAATTGTGTGAAAAGAATATATAAAAAATGTGACCTTGAGAAAATCTATTAGTAGCCTCGATGACCTTGACCTTGACCCCAGTAACCTCATCAAAAGGTAGAGGTCCATGCAAGGTACCTACATCCCAAATATAAAAGAGATCGGTAAAATATTGAAGGCGCTATGAGAAACTAATACAAAATGTCCATGTTATTATCTTCATTGGAGCCAGAGCAAAAAACTGGATAAAAACGCGAGCAAAACCGCAGGTTATTAATAAAGTTTAATTGAATCGCAGTCATAAGACTCATAAGTTGTTCCAAAACAGCGCGGATAAGAAATGCATTATGTGTACACTAATGAAAAAAGAAAAAAGGACCATATATCTGTGAAAAATCAGCAGACCAAAACCCGCTGATAATATGCCAATCTCCTAATGGTAGTGAAGCTTCCCATAAAGTTTCATTGAATTCCAGTCATTAGTTGCTGAGGAATAGCCCGGACAAGAATTGAACTATATGTACAGTTAATGGAAAATTTCAAAGGGCCATAACTCTGTGAAAAATCATCTTACCAAAACCCACTAATAATATGTGCATCTCGTTAAGGTAGTAAGCTTCCCATAAAGTTTCAGTGAATTCCAGTCATTAGTTGCTGAAAAAATTCTCAAACAAGAATTCGACTATATGTACAGTTAATAGTAAATTTCAATAAAATATGGAGAAGAATTCATATTAAGTTTTTAGTAACTTGTTTTCTAATCCATTATTGTATAAATGTAAATCACATGTCATGTTCAAAGTATCATAATAAATACTGTTTAAACCAAACGGCCATAACTCTCTAAATAAATCATCTTACCAGAACCCACTGATAACATGCGCATCTCCTCAAGGTAGTTAAGCTTCCCATAAAGCTTCATTGAATTCAAGTCAGTAGTTGGGGAGAAATAGCCCGGACAAGAATTGCACTATATGTACAGTTTATAGAAAATTTCAAAGGGCCATAACTCTGTGAAAAATCATCCGACCATAACCCGCTGATAATATGCACATCTCCTGTTGGTAGTGAAGCTTCCCATAAAGTTTTATTGAATCCCCGTAATAAGTTGCTGAGAAATAGCTCGGACAAGAATTGCACTATATGTACAATGGAAAATTTCAAAGGGCCATAACTCTGTGAAAAATCATCCGACCAGAACCGGCTTATAATATGCACATCTCCTCTTGTTAGTGAAGCTTCACATAAAGTTTCATTGAATTCC
>VMBQ01001693.1:73990-102110 GCA_007657795.1 Dreissena rostriformis
ATAAGTCAAAATTAACCAAATCTATCCACACATATTAAAGTTATACAAAAAGGCGTCCAAGATATGTTTGAAGTCTTCCCTTCTCAATGTGTAAATGCCCGAGACATTTAAGTATATGTCTTACAAGAAGAGATATTCAAGTGTGTACTAAATATAGTGCTATGAGTTTAGTCTACGCCTGTAGCTATATGAAAATGAAACAAAATAAGTCCAAAATTTACCAAATTTATCCACAAATAACAAAGTTATACAAAAAGGCGTCCAAGCTATTTTTTTAAGTATTCGCATGCAAAACTGCAACCGCAAAAAACTTTCAATATAGCGATATAATAACCAAATTATCTGCAAAGTTAATTCGTAATTGCATAAATTATTGCCGTTTCCACTTATTGATACAATACAGCGATGGGTGGTTAATTGATATTCGATAATACTACCCTTAAAGTCAATAAAGACAGGTGTGAAAACGATAACGATGATTGCAATTATTTTACACAATTCGGCTTTAAAATGGCGTCTGCTCGATTGATGTCACGTGATATAGATCTCGGTTCCGCCGTTTGAATTTCCGATACTTTCTATTGGTCTGAATGGATGTTTCTTATCTTTGTATATTGATAAGTCTTTGATGTACATGTATCTATATTCTATATATAAGACTTAGTGTATATATGTTGTCCTACTATAAACATTATTATTGTTAACTTGTTAACATCACCACCATCATCATCACTACCAGCATCATTATTATTATTTATAATTTATTGCGTGTGTTTTTTTTTTTAACAGCTCTTCGCCCATAACAGGTGTTAGTGGGGGTTCGAGTGGGATACAGGAAACGTCTGCTCCCAGAGGCGTCCCTGGTTTTTTTAAGAGCCGGTCGTAGAGCACCGAAACACTGCACCTCCGTTTAACGTCCCTCGCGGAAGACATAAGCAAGTTTGCTTCATTATAATTAAATTTATTTATTGGCTGCTTTCATGGCTTTGACAGTTGAATATCCGAATTAATTATCCGAAATATTTACCACGTGAACCAAAGTCCTCTTTAGCTCATCATACGAGTTTGGAATCTGTTGCCTTTCATACAGTATATATTTAAGCAGTTCATTAATAAGCTCCGCACGAACATGCGACTGAAGTCCACCTTCAAACGTTATTGGAATACAAATTGTTTGAAGTTTCTTTTTGTCTGGTTTTCGAATTTCCATTTTGTCGCGCGAGCGGCTACATTCCATTAATATGTCGAGACGCACTTGACTGTCAGGGGTGTACATGGGCAGACATATTTATGTTTATGCACACAAACACAGACTTCAACTCATATAAAACAATACACAATCGGTATAAGGCCGTATAAAATTCAACAGCAGAATTTGTCTTTAAGCGTTGGTAGCGAAAAAAATGCATCACAGGCGTGTTTTTATATCTGTTAATCCAAAAATGTATATCTTCTTCTTCTTCTTCTTCCGATACTGCACTCCCTCTTAAAAGAAGATTTGTGGCGGCGCCTATTTGTTAGGGGGTGAACATAAAACTGTACAAAAATGCTCATTAAGGTGTTAGTTTAAAATTATTTACATTGTAGGTGTCTACAGGTGGATAAAGGGGACAATGACAGCCACAGGAGTAAGGGTTTTGAAAACTTCTACTGTGGCTGCCTCATGTGTATGGGGAGGTAGTGAATTCCATTGTATGACTGTTCTAGAATGAGAATTTATAAGAGTCTTTTGATGTTTGTATGTGTCTAAAGTCATGGGCACTGCTGAGTCTGGTTCTGCGGTCGACATGAACAAGGAGATTACCAGGAGGAGTGATGGCAACTACATGGTGGATAATTTTATAAAGCATGATAAGACGAAATTTTGTTCTGCGAGTTTCAAGTGTGGGCCAATTGAGGGTGTCTATCATATTAGTTACTGAACTTCTGTTGTGATATCTGTTTGTTACGAATCTGGCTGCACGTCTTTGTACTTTTTCTAGTTGATTTATTTGAGCTTTTGTATTCGGATCCCAGATACTGGAGGAGTATTCTACTTTAGGCCTAACTATAGCTTTGTAAGCATGGTCTCTCACTTTTGATGAGCTTATTTTTAGGTTGCGACGAAGAAATCCTAGTGCCTGGTTTGCATTATTAGTGATGGAGTTGATATGTTTATCCCATTTGAGGTTACTTTGGAGTGTAATGCCGAGATATTTGGCGTGATTTCTTTTTTCATCATGTGATCATTTAGTTTAAATGAGAAGAAAATAGGATTTCTTTTTTGAGTAATACTGAGGATGTTACATTTATCAAGATGGAATTGCATTAACCAGTCCTGCTCCAATTTACCAGCAGCTTCATGTCTAGCTGGAGCTCATGGGCGTCGGATAGGTTGTTGATATTTTTGTAAATGATGCTATCATCTGCAAAAAGTCTCAGAGTGCTATGTTTGATATAGTCAGCAAAGCCATTTATGTAGATAAGAATTAAGATGGGCCCAAAGACAGTGCCCTGTGGGACTCCGGAGGTAACAGGTACCTTGTCTGACATGGTTCCCTCCAGGACAACAGTCTGGGTTCTATTTGTTAGGAAGTCAGATATCCAGAAGAAAGCGTTTGAGTTAATTCCAAAGTATTTTCGTTTGTATAAGAGGTGCTGGTGGGGTACTTTATCGAATGCTTTAGCAAATGTTTTTAGCATATGTATTCTTTAAGATGGCCGATACTACGGATTTACATGCTATACTGTACTGTTTTTATTTCGCCGTTTGTTTTTCAAAAGTATTACCAGTACTAAATGCACATTCTTATGCCAGCAACTATATTTAGGTAGAGAATGACCATTTATCCCC
Source organism: Dreissena rostriformis (assembly GCA_007657795.1). Taxonomy (NCBI): domain Eukaryota; kingdom Metazoa; phylum Mollusca; class Bivalvia; order Myida; family Dreissenidae; genus Dreissena; species Dreissena rostriformis. The sequence continues at coordinate 76,824 of VMBQ01001693.1, forward strand.
CTTCACTTACACTGGAAAAGGATTTCGTGTCCCCGCAACTGTGAACAGCATGGTATAAAATTCAACACATTTTAAATCAGCCAAGTATTAGTTTTACATGGCGTTTGTGTATGTTGCCTTTCAGATCAACTGCACGATCACCATTTTATAATAAGAAGGTTAAAACTAAAACAGTATATGTGTCAGAATTTTAACCTCCGTTACATATCACGTATGTACATTACATTCAACTGACCAAGTATGGCATTTCTGCCAAGAATATATGTGCAAAATACAAACAGGTAAAGTTGGACTGTTCTATATAAATAGCATATCAATGCAACGTATAGACTTTTTTCTTTGGTTTTAAACTAGATATCTGATATATAACCAATAGTTTTAGTTTAGTGAATTTCACTGCCGTGTTAACTCTATAATACATCCGTCGAGGTCAATGTGTAACTTGCCAATTACAGTTAAATCTACATCACTCAATGCCTGGATAGTCGTAGAATGGACAAGCCATATTTTGACAAAAATAATAGACAGTTAACAACAACGTATTGCTTTGGTATCGGAGCTAGACGTGTGGTTCAAAGAGGAGTAATTTTTTGTACTTAGCTTTTTCGAACTACATGTACTTCGATGCATGACATGACATATAGGCATGTAGGTAGAATGACCAGAATCCGTTACTTTAAATAGCCATTATACACACATTGTTAAATGATGACTCTATCTACTTTTTAATATGGTTTATTGCATAAGATGGAGTAATCAAAATATTAGTTCATGTACTTCATCGCGCAAGGTTAAGGTAAGTACTGTATATGCGATAAGAATATAGGATTAACTGTTGTGGTTGCATTAACCGCGACTATTTAGTACGTGCACTTATCACAGACAATCTCTTAATTCATCTTTATAGCATTTCTTTCGGCTATATCCATCCGTATTACGTATAAACTATGCACTTTTTGCTTGGCATTATAAGATGGTACTTTGATGAAAGTACATAAGGCGTTACATGCTCGAGAAGTGGTTGTTAAAGCCTTCAAAATCACTAAAATCATGGAGCTTACCTGGACCCCCTAGCTGGGCTTTGCCCTGCACATATCAGGGGCCGCTAGGGACCCCCAGAAAATCTTTCAATATTCCGCCCCCCCCCCTAACCACAAATCCTGGATCCGCCCCTGTCAACAGTTACATACCTTTTACATGAACATTTTATTTTCCATACATTCTAAATATCCAACCATGGGTAAAATTATACAATAAAATATAATAAACCTGGAATAATACATAGAGTCTTAACATCAAGCAAACAGTTAAAGCGTCGAGTGCGCGTACATAATATGTTTTTACAATACAAACACCAATATGCAAAAAACGTTTACATTAAAAATAATGAAATGTACCTTACAAACACGCTGGGTATACGGCTAGACCTCCACCACATTGTGTCTTTGTGTACGAGAAAAACTTATTAAATATACCTTATAAAATATTCCAATAAATGGTTAGTCGACACTTGTCACTGATAATTATTAAATTCACAACAGCAACTACCGGGTAAAGCCAACATGTTGCACAATATACGATTGCGATAGGAAAAAGGAAAAATAGTGCTTTCAATATCAACTGATTATGTACCATATAAATGTTTCCGTGTTTGTAATCTAGTACTTTTTGCTAATCATGTTCCTCGCCAGGCTTTTCTTCACCATCCTGTTAGCCTGTGCCTCCGATATCGGCTTCTCCTCGACATCATACTTCTCGTCGCCGATGCTACCCGCGAGCGCCTCTCTCACGGAAGCCATCGAGAACGCGGGCGCGGCTGGAGTCGCCATGGAGCCCATGGCCGGGGTCGGAGCCGCCTTGAACGCTGCACGAACATCGCTAAGGTTGGTCAGTTTGGAAATGTGGCTGGCCTCTGCGCTGTCCGCAGCACTGGCAAGTGCTACTTTGTTGCGCTGCAGTTGTGTGGTCGTAACGCCCTTAGATATCATCTTACTGTGAACTCGTTTTGTCATCTCCGCCTCGTCAATGGATCGACCTGCAGCAATGTCCGCACGGACTTCCTCATTCACTTCCTCCATCAGACGCTCCAAACCCATTTCTTCCCGTGCGCCGCCGATGATAACTTTGCTCAGCTCCCCTGCCTGCGTCAGTGGGACATACTGACCTCCCGTCATGTACGCAATGGCAGTGAAGAAGTCTTTGTACTTAGTAATGCTAGGCTCACACCCTGCAACATACAATGTTATACCTTTCGCTGCCATCTGTCGGACCACATTCATTGGGTCGATTCCAAGTGGACAGCCATCCGGAAATGTGTCTCCACTGCAACCTATGCCGTGAGGTGGTGCGTCAGATATGCAGACACAAATCTTCGTAGCGCTGCCTCGCCAGCTCAGTTTGAGCATTTCTTGTAACGCATCAGCAACGGCTTCCGGTTCATCCCCTCCTCCTGTAGCTGTTGTATTTGTCAGCCACCCTTTCATCGTACTCGAGGAGCTGGTGAAGTCATGGACTTCCGTCACATACGAATTTTCTTGAGGCGGGTGGTCGCGATAGTTCACCAAAGCAAGCCGCACGTCTCCTTTTTCACTGGCCACTATTTCTTCCACAATTTTACAGATGCTGCTTTTAGCCGCGTCAATATAAGACGCCATACTTCCGGTACTGTCCATAGCAAAGGCTAGGTCCAATGACCGGATGTCGTGAACCTTCACTGGCGGCTTGCTAACGGAACCGTACACAATTTTTCCGGCCATTTCTTCAAGGAATTAGCGACACTTGGAACAAAACACAAACGCCTCTTCCCTTTGTGCGACTGATTTTGTGTTCAAAAACGAAACTGGTATTTTTCTTACTAATTTTATTTTTATTACTTTTCGGAAAATGTAAAGTGATAGTTGTTCCTGGTCAAAAGCGAAAGTACGAATTAAATATCAACCGTATATTTACACATGTTATTATCGCAACTAATTGGAGATTTATGTAATACAATGTATGTATCTAAAATGAAGAAGGAAAAACCTACAAATAACGTTTATCAAATTATTCAATATTTACAAATGAAACGAAAGTATACAGGCATTAATTTCATGAAAGCGAAACGTTGAATTTCCATGGACAGCTAGACGTTATCTAATAAGCATATACATGTAATGTATTTCGTCAGTTGAAATTCCATACATGGCTACCCATTGTACTACTGCAATTCTTCCATTTTAAACCAACAATATACAAGACTAAACATCGAAATTATAAATTTGTTTACGAATTTCGTGTTCTTATTAAAAAAGGTTTTAGTCATCTAAATATGATATCTGTATTGGCTACGTCAAACATTCGCGAAGGTCAGATCGCAAGAGGTAAACAAGTTAGACATTGTGATTATAGTGATAAAGTAATTATACAATATAATTATACTGAATTGGATGCTCTGTTTTACACAACCTAAATAGATTGTCCTAAATTGATGCTTGTAGGTCATTGTCTATGTGTAATCGATTGCTCGTGATTGTTCATGACGATAATGTTATGAATGCTTCCACCAATCCTAGCCCCATCCTATTGCACATATTTCAATGCATTTTAAAAAGTACACGTATCCTTTCTTAAAATGTAAATGACGGTGCAATTAATTAATATTATATCAAAAGCGCTTGGCTAGAATAAAATAAATACTTGACAAAATGCTTTGCACGAGCGGAGTATGCATCCTCGATTAAGTAGAATCTAAGGGTTTCATGATTTCATCTACTAACGCGTGTACCAGAAACTATACGATCATTAACATTTTTAAGTTCAGTAACTTTATGCACTCAACATATAAGATAATAACAATACACGTATATAATAAATTACGGAAAATCTTGTAGAGCGTGTAATATTCATGCACAAGTAAATTAAATGCTACACATCTAGAGCCTCATCAATTGTTTATCGCTGGTTATCTACGCATTGCTAAAATGAAGATATAATGATACAAAATGTATGTTATTGTTCTGTATACCATTTGCTTCATATAATAACTTTAGATTATACTTATACATATATTTCAATTAATTACTTAGTAATCAATTACTGGTTTTGGAAAAGAAAACAATAATGATATATTATGACGATGATTGTTTGTTACCGTTATTTATGTTGTATTGCCGAATCGATGTTAGTTGTAATTATTTCCTATCAAATAGTGTGATTCTTTTTTCAAGCTATTTATCTCTTGGCTATAAGTAAATATATCTGATATGTCATTGATTTCAATAAAACAGTTCTTAAACGGATTTTTGTATTGTTGTTCATTTCATGATGATCTTTTATATTAATGTTGACTTTTATGTTTTATTTTGGTTGTTGTTGTTAGTTGTGTTCGCCACAATAATAATGTATTACTGATATGTAACATATTTCAATGTAGATTACTTACAAACGACAACAGATGTTCCTTTTTACTGTATTTTCATTGACACGTATTAACCATAATTATTCTTTTTTAATATATGTTGTTGTCGTTTTTTTTTAATCTATTTTTTTCTTGTCATAACAAACTTTTGTTTTAGTTAAACCGAACTACCGGTATTGCTAATTTGGTACGTTTGGCTGTTTTATGTAAATTATTTAATATAACCTACAAACTCGTGAACTATTAACATGATATATGTCAATGAATGTTCGTATCATCTCAGCAGCTGATTAAACTCCTAAGATCACCTTCCCCTCAAATATATTTAATGTAGTTTTTTTTTCTCTACTGATTTTCCTATGTTTCGTGAAATTGTGTAATCTGTATCTATATGTGCTCACATGTTGTCACAATATTTGTTTCTCATTATATATGTGACATGTGAAGCATAATAAATACTTTTTCAGTTCTGTTCAGTAGCAATGTAAACAAGTAGCTGATCATCTAAAATTTGATTTGGTTTAAACACATATTAAACCCATATGTCACATAATGACAACAACAGTAAAGGCAGAATATGCTGAAGACCGAGTGAGTGCGGTCATTCGTCATCATATGTTAATCGTAAACAAGTGCAAACTCTTGTTCGGGAGGGACTTAAGCCTTGGTGAACTTGATTGAAAGCAAGGATGTTTCCTTAAATATCCATTACATATGGAATATATGGCACACTCTGGTTACTCATACAACCAAACTTAAGCCGCTTGCTGTATTTTGGAAAAGTTTTACATAAATGTTTATTTGGCAACTCACAATCACATTCCTTTAATCGAATTTGATTCACTAAACAGCATGAGAAATACTGCACATGACATGTTTTTTTTCCGTACACAACTTATTAAAAAAAGATGGATTCTATTTGGATAACCTAATAGTCCCAATAAAGAAGTCCCTAACGTGTATCACTAGTTGGCACTATAATGTTATCATTATATTCGTAAAAAAAAGTACCAAATTTCGCTCGAACCTTATTCCTCAGTAAAACTTTTAATTGAAATGCCCTACGAGGTAAAGCGTGATAAATCTAAAACATGTTTTCATATGTTATCAACCATATTGTTTACTCCCCATGGGCATTCAACAATGGGGTGGCTGATATAAGACTGTGATTTTAACTCACAGTTTTTTTTTATATTACAGATTCTCGCTTGAACCACCAGGAAAGAGATAGTGAAAGTACACGGATTTTTCGTACGTGCCTGTCACGTACATTTTTTTTTAATATGTGATTTTTTTACGTGATTCATATGTACGTGAATGGGAACACGTCGGGTTGACATAATTTACAGTGTAGCGATTTACGTACTTCGTTATTATGTTTGTAACATTCACACTAAAAAATAAGTCATCTGCGTCATATTTTTTAATGGTCCAATATATTGTATTTGTAAGGAACAAATTACATAAATAACGCAATAACAAGATTCTGTACACATTTGCATTGATACGTGCATTGCGAAAATCATCGTCGTTTTCTATATGCACTAAAAAGTCAGGAATCAGGTGAAAGATGGGGGAACAAATGAACAAAGATAGACGGCAGAACAAATACAGAATCATTAACATTTTCATTTATATATAACTCTGAATTTATGTCATTAATGTATGCCTAAAATATATGTGTCAGTTTATTTGTATTTCTATATATTGGTTCTGTTGAAGACTGAAATATATATTGACACTTCTATATAACACTTATTAATACTGTAATCAGAATTTAAGACAATGGTGTATACACTTGACTTGAATTCAATTGAATCATTGATTGCATCCATTTATTAAATACATTGTAAACTTACAACTAACTGGATAGGAAGTTAATGATCCAAATATATCTTAAGCAACATTGATGTAATCATTATTTCCCAATATGAAAAGAGAAACCACAAATGATAGGTCAAAAACAAAACAAAGCATAATAGAACATAACATTTAAATAAAAATAAACATTATAATCCATAAATAAAATATTTCTTCTAGCAACCCGCTTTCTTAAATAAATAAAATCAACAACGTATTGCACAAATAAAAAGTAAATAACATATATCATAATCGTATACTGGACACATCTGTTCGGGAAAACGATTGTGAGATGCGTTGTTCGTGCACACCGCCACTCAATCTGATCAATGCATGCACAGTAATTCCAAGATACATCTGAATCTGATAAGATCACAATCACACAATAACTGTCACAAGCACGATACCCGGACTGTTCCTACCCATCACTAATAAGATCACAAGACCGCATTTTATATTGGCACCCAATCAACGCACACCCGATTCACACTTACTGCAATCTTCCGATCCGTCACAAACAGAGCAAAATATAGCTGACACGCACGGCAAACCGGATTAAACATGGCTGTCGTATTTAGAGAGATATGATGCGGAATACGCCCACTCTAAGAGTGTCCAACATCTTATTTTAAAGACCCACTGTATCAAAACAAGATACACAATTTGTTGCCTACTAATGTCCCTCAGTCTATTAAGTAATGACTATGTTCCTCAGTACAATCATTAAGTTGTTTGTGTATGTAGATATCACCATTATTTATGTTACCGCAACATATGTTATACACACCAAATAGTTTAGAGGAAGCCATTTCAGATACTAACATTTTAATCTCGCTAACTTAAACAGGTATCCTCGCCGCCGACTCTTCATGCCTATACTTCATGCGGTTTCTGTGCCACAAAGCGCATGCCGACGAAGAAGAGCGCGAGGTAGATGACGCACGAGGATGCCATGATGACGCACGCCTCCCACACGGAGTTGCCGTCCAGGGAGTATTGGTGCAGTGCCTCCTTGCCCGTGGTGATGCACGAGCCCGGAAGTGCGTCCTCGCACGTGAACGTGAGGTCGAGGATCTGCACCTTGCACAGTGCCTGGAAGCCCCACTTGAGGTAGGAGACGGAAGACGCCCACTTAAGACCTGAAATCATCACGACCGAAGCGAAACGTGATAGTTATATCGACAGGCGCGTCACATACATGTTACTGTATCACAATTTAAGACGTATTTATGAATAATTATACAATCATGATATTTGTAAATGTCACAAATAGGAAAAAAAAATATTAATCGGCCAATAAACAACGATTTAAAGTTATGATTCATAGACGTAAACACGAGTTTTTTTCTCATAGCCACTTATTGATAACTTCACATTCTTTCAAGTCTTAATTGCAATTATCTGGTAAAACCAGAATATCAGATAATTAGGTGATAAACCGCAGCGCAATTCCTGTGAGAAACTACCGTAGACTCACCGACGAATATATTGTCGAGATTTATAAAGAAGCCCGCTGACATGATGTACAAGGAGAAGAACGTTTGAGCGAAGAAGCAGGAGAGCTGGAATGTGGGCATCACACTTGCAGAGAACATGGCCAACGTGCGGCTACAGTACACTAACAGGAAGAGAATAGCAAACACCAACATGAAGTCCTTGAGGTCGAGATTGAGGCCCGCTATGAAGTAGACCGGAATGGCGTAGACCGCCACGTAGAACGCGTGGAATGGGATCTCGCTGAATATCTGAATAAAAAAGTGAATACTTTTTTTATATGTCGTTAGTATTGATTGTGTTAGGCGTGATACTATATATATATATATATATATATATATNAGTGCGCCCAGTATGTACATCATGAATATACTACCCCGCTACTTACAGACGCCTATAAGATCTAACACGACCATGTACGGGTAGAGTGCGCCCAGTATGTACATCATGAATATACTACCCCGCTACTTACAGACGCCTATAAGATCTAACACGACCATGTACGGGTAGAGTGCGCCCAGTATGTACATCATGAATATACTACCCCGCTACTTACAGACGCCTATAAGATCTAACACGACCATGTACGGGTAGAGTGCGCCCAGTATGTACATCATGAATATACTACCCCGCTACTTACAGACGCCTATAAGATCTAACACGACCATGTACGGGTAGAGTGCGCCCAGTATGTACATCATGAATATACTACCCCGCTACTTACAGACGCCTATAAGGTCCAGCACGACCATGTACGGGTAGAGCGCGCCCAGTATGTACATCATGAATATACTACCCCGCTACTTACAGACGCCTATAAGGTCCAGCACGACCATGTACGGGTAGAGCGCGCCCAGAATGTACATCATGAATATACTACCCCGCTACTTACAGACGCCTATAAGATCTAACACGACCATGTACGGGTAGAGTGCGCCCAGTATGTACATCATGAATATACTACCCCGCTACTTAAAGACGCCTATAAGATCCAGCACGAACATGTACGGATAGAGCGCGCCCAGTATGTACATCATGAATATACTTCCCCGCTACTTACAGACGCCTATAAGGTCCAGCACGACCATGTACGGATAGAGCGCGCCCAGTATGTACATCATTAATATACTACCCCGCTACTTACAGACGCCTAAAAGGTCCAGCACGACCATGTACGGGTAGAGCGCGCCCAGAATGTACATCATGAATATACTACCCCGCTACTTACAGACGCATATAAGGTCCAGCACGACCATGTACGGGTGGAGCGCGCCCAGTATGTACATCATGAATATACTACCCCGCTACTTACAGACGCCTATGAGGTCAAGCACGACCATGTACGGGTACAGCGCCCAGTATGTACATCATGAATATACTACCCCGCTACTTACAGACGCATATAAGATCTAGCACGACCATGTACGGGTAGAGCGCGTCCAGTATGTACATCATGAATATACTACCCTGCTACTTACAGACGCCTATAAGATCTAACACGACCATGTACGGGTACAGCGCCCAGTATGTACATAATGAATACACTACCCCGCTACTTACAGACGCCTATGAGGTCTCTCACGACCATGTACGGGTAGGGCGCGCCCAGTATGTACATAATGAATACACTACCACGCTACTTACAGACGCCTATGAGGTCTAACACGACCATGTACGGGTAGAGCGCGCCCAGTTTGTACATAATGAATACACTACCCAGCTACTTACAGACGCCTATGAGGTCTAACACGACCATGTACGGATAGAGCGCGCCCAGTATGTACATCATGTACATACTACCCCGCTACTTACAGACGCCTATAAGGTCCAGCACGACCATGTACGGGTAGAGTGCGCCAAGTATATACATCATGAATATATACTACCCCGCTACTTACAGACGCCTATGAGGTGAAGCACGACCATGTACGGGTAGAGCGCGCCCAGTATGTTCATCATGAATATACTACCCCGCTACTTACAGACGCCTTTCAGGTCTAGCACGACCATGTACGGATAGAGCGCGCCCAGTATATACATCATGAATATACTACCCCGCTACTTACAGACGCCTATAAGGTCTAACACGACCATGTACGGGTAGAGCGCGCCCAGTATATACATCATGCCGAAGCGGTCACGCATGGAGGATTGGTCCGTCTTGAGGTTGAAGTACACCAGCCCCACCACCACCGACATGGCAACCGCCTGGATAAGCTGCGTAACTAGGTAACCATAGTCCTCCACTATACTGCGCGTGCACCGTCTGCAGCAATAACTCATCTACCATAGTTATAATATATACATCGACGTTTAAGTGTTTGCAAACGTTATATCTACTTCCCATAAAAATGGATTACCTTACGATCATTCCACGACACGACAACCATTTGCAGAATAATAAAATTGATGACACAGATACTATCAATTATACCATATCCCGTGAAAAGTACATACATTTAAACAGACTAGAAAATAAATGCATCGACCCGATTGCCCAAAACCGTAAGCGAAGTTAACAGCCTGTTACATTTAATCATAAATACAATTTATTTCTCAAGCAAGACAATTATCACACAAAAATTGAGCAAACATTCCCCATTACTCTTTACAATAAACACAAAATGTAACGGTAATTGTTCATACTTATAACGATCCAAAATTGAACGGTCGCTGCACCCAAAAACTATTATAACACGCTTCGCCGCGCATGCCATCGATACCTGTAGAGAATCCAGAACTGCCTGAGCGCATGTCATCAATACCTGTAGAGAATCCAGAACTGCCTCAGCGCCCCCGGTTGGTGCTCCAAGCTCCGGAACATGGCGAGAATAGGCAACTGCTCCTTGTCTCGCTCCATCTCCTCGCTAGAGCCGGAAGCGCTGAGACTGAGTTCCTCCTGCTGACTCTTGTAGGCCTCTACCAGCGCCCGCACGGTGGCGCTGCTTGTTTCCTCCGTCTCATCGGAAGTGGGGTAGATCGTCGCCAGATCAACTGTACGTATGAGGTGTACATTGGTTTTATTTAAATATTAATACCTAATTTTCTACTTAACGTTATTTATCACCCAGTTGTACAGGGATTGGAAGTTCCGGTCACTAGGTATTTAAACACGAAGACGTTACCTAAGGTGGTTAATAGCAGCGTCTGTTGTAATTGTTAATGTAGGCGTATTTAATTCAATGCAATAATCTATTTGGCATTGAAACCTGCGACATGATTATTCGAGCAAAGAACTTGACAAAATCTACACTTGCTTCATTTTGTACCGAATGACCGAAACATAGGGCATAACACTAACGATTCGTTGTTCAAAACAATAAATTTGGAAAAGAGTAATTGCAAATTTATAAATGAGGCCGTAAACATACTTTTGTAACAACTCTTGTACAACATTGAAAAGTTAAAATTTATCACAAAACCTGTCCAAGTTACCATAGAAGTCACATGGGTTGGTGAACTCCGAACAGGGATGTCCAAGTCGACTGAATACCTACCATAGAAGACACATGGGTTGGTGAACTCTGGACAGGGATGTCCAAGTCGACTGAATACCTACCATAGAAGTCACATGGGTTGGTGAACTCTGGACAGGAATTTCCGAGACAACTGAATGCCTACCATAGAAGTCACATGGGTTGGTGAACTCTGGACAGGGATGTCCAAGTCGACTGAATACCTACCATAGAAGTCACATGGGTTGATGAACTCTGGACAGGGATGTCCGAGTCGACTGAATACCTACCATAGAAGACACATGGGTTTGTGAACTCTGGACAGGGATGTCCATGTCGACTGAATACCTACCATAGAAGACACATGGGTTGGTGAACTCTGGACAGGAATTTCCGAGACAACTGAATGCCTACCATAGAAGTCACATGGGTTGGTGAACTCTGGACAGGGATGTCCGAGGCGACTGAAGTAGTCCACCATGTTGCTGGCCTGGCCGAAGTAGGCCATCTCGCCCTTGGACAGGATTAACACGCGGTCAAACAGCTCGAAGATGTCAGATCTGATAGGAAAACAATCTCTCTAGCATGTCTCATTTTGTCAGTTGAAAAACACAGATTTAGTATATAAGACCAGATACTTCAACAAACAACAAACTAGTGAGACCTGTAATACATATTCTTTAAAATAATGACACAATTTATGAGGATACTAATAATCGTGACGATGCTGATACTGATGATGATGGGGCGTATGAGGATGAGAATGTGGTATTGTACATGTTTAAAACAAGAAACGATATTGTGGAAATGGGGTAACGTGTCATATGGTAGCGGAACCGTGGTTTAGTGTTTACGATCTGGCATCACAACCCCGGTTGCACCGTAAAAGGGGCTTTACATCCGATACTAAAATGCCCGAGCTCGCCTCTGAATGGGACGTGTCCTGTGTTTTGAACTATGCCCGAAAACCTTTCGAACTGCGTTGTTTAAAACTTGAAACGCTGGTTTTAATTACCATGGTTGCATTTTGGAGGCGAATTTATCTTTCTTTACTTGCATAAACCTCGTTTTTTATATTATGGCTGATGTAGTACCGAGGATTATCAAATCGATATTTTTTGGAAAATCAACCATGGTTATCGTTAACAAAGACCAAACTTTGTTGTTTTAAACAACAGGGCGGACTGGACTTGTTGGCAGTGGTCAATTGGGCAAAAATCGCCATGTTTCGGTTAAAAATTTACTACGCACGTACGCATCCCCACATACACATAAGAAGTACCTGGGTTGGTGAATAGAGAGAAGCACAGTACCTGGGTTGATGTATAGAGAGGAGCACGGTACCTGGGTTGATGTATAGAGTAGCACGGTACCTGGGTTAATGAATAGAGAGTAGCACGGTACCTGGGTTGATGAATAGAGAGTATACGGTACCTGGGTTGATGTATAGAGAGTACAACCGTACCTGGGTTGATGAATAGAGAGTAGCATGGTACCTGGGTTGATGAATAGGATATCACGGTACCTGGGTTGATGAATAGAGAGTAGCACGGCGCGGTACATATAGCACGGTACCTGGGTTGATGAATAGAGAGTAGCACGGTACCTGGGTTGATGAATGGAGAGTAGCACGGTACATGGGTTGGTGAATAGAGAGTAGCACGGTACCTGGGTTGATGAATGGAGAGTAGCACGGTACCTGGGTTGATGAATGGAGAGTAGCACGGCGCGGTTGTTCTTCGCCAGGCGGGACAGGGTCTCCACGAGGTGATGCGCGGTGAACGCGTCCAGACCGGAAGTAGGCTCGTCCAGGAACAGCACGCCTAGGAACAAAAATAGTTTCATGTCATAACGTGGTACACGCAACCATTACAACCACGTGGGAGTCCCGCGGTAGTTTAGTATTAGAAAGGATCTTCAAATACTAGTATTGTATGTGCACACGCTTACTATGATGTTGTAAATGAAAGATTTTATGTCTACTTTATTCGCGCCATTTGTTAACGTCGTCCAAGAGACGTTTATGTCATCTTCATGTTTTATTATAACCATCTTTTTTTCAAGGTAAATTTAATGTCCATCAACGGATCATTAGTGCATAAGACCTGCAAGCGTGGTTAATTAACATACATGTACTAGAAATACAGTTATGTTCGTCAACTATTGGACACTCAATTTTCACATTAACTCATGTATTCAAGTTTGTTGAAGATCACTATTTGGACAATAAAAAGATCACTATTTGCACAAAAGCTCGTCAAAGTATGTGTGCCGTACTTGGGTCGAGCAGCAGTTGCACCCCGATGCTGACACGCCTCCTCTCCCCTCCGGACACGCCCCTGTCCTCCGCCCCGCCCACCTTGCTGTCGGCCACGTGACTCAGTCCCAGATCAGATATGACGCTGTCCACCTGCACATATACAACACATATTACGATGGCCTTTGTCAATTCGAAATTGTCAATATTTTGTATTGTGTATAGACACGTTTGTTGACAATAACTACAAACACTAAATAAGTTTTGACTGGTTTAACAACGATAACGCCAATCATTACAGGTGTCAATGTTTCGGACTCATGATTAAGTGTTAAAGTGTCAACGTTGTGGCTTAACATCACATTGGACGCAAGTTTTAGTTCCAGCTTAACCATTACATACAAACAAGACTTATTCGTGATTTATATATGTTTGGTAAGTTTAATCTAACCAAAGTGCGGAACAAGATGCGTCACACGGCGCTCTTAAATTGTGAATAATGAGCACATTCGAGTCTTTGTCTGAGTCTGAACTTTAGTAAAAATCCGTTCAATGTAACTTTAATGCACAAAACATGTGCCTACAAGAGCTGGACATTGGTGTATATTTAACTGCTAACAAGTTACAGGTCAATTGTTTCAAGCAGAAAACGGTTTAACTACTTGAAAATACGTTGTTGTTCCCCNGCATGCTGGTCATGACCTACTCTGTCCGCTAACTAGACCACGAAACATTGCGTTCTTTTACAGAGGACATGGTTGCTGACCACTTATATGTTGTTAAGAACAAATTTCGCATGACGCGTCACAATCTTCCGGTGACATGAGAGTGTGTGTATGTGCCGATGGTGATAGAATGATAACACGGATCGATTATTGGCGGGAGATTGGGTTTCATATAATTTCTAGAGCCAAGTTTAACCGGAAGTTCACCATTGATATTGGTGAGCATGAGATTACTTCAACATGTTAATGCGCATTTCGGTTCGTCTGTCTGATAATTGTCAAGACAATTCTGATTGTGTAATAATCAATTCGTTCATAGGTCCACAAAACAACAGTGAACCAATATCAAATAGATTTATTAGATTTTAGAGGCGACGCAATCAACTAAATTAATCAGTTATAGATATGAAATTAAAAAAAATCATTTATCTGAAACACATAAATGTTTTTATCGTTATATCATAACTATTTGAAATTCCCATATACGTTAATATCGAATAATTAAGATGAAACCAACTCTCAGATCAGGCGTCTATGTGAATTTGATGCTGTTCGACGAAACGCAACAATAATTTATATAAAAGACAATAAACGATGGATAAACAAGTGTACTCTGTGTCAATTTATAAACATTGTGTAACTTAGTTTGAAAAAGCACGTTAGAATTTAATTTCGTCTTTCTTTATCAGTCTATGTGATTAATCCAATGTTATCACCTGTCCGTCTCACCTATTCGACTGGTGTAGCCCAGTATCGCACAAGATAGGATAGTATAAACCGAATTCGTTCAACTCCGTAAAAAATAGCAACGTGTCGGTTTTGTGCTACGCAGGTTCTTCACAGTAAACTATGTACATTTACAAGGCAGTCACTCCGGTACAACTATTAGACAGATGGACCGATATTTTCGGGGAGCAAAGTATAACAACAGAATTAATGTGTCGTTCAAAATGTTGCACGGATCCCACCGTACCCGCTTCCTTATCTGCTCGCCGGTGAACGTCGTCGGCAGCTTCAGTTGCGCCACGAACATCAGCGTCTCGCGGACGGTAAGGTGCGGCAGCAGACGGTCATCCTGGCGGACGTACGCCGAGCAGCCGCGCACCATCGAACTCGTGCGATTCACGTTGTTCAGGTAGACGTCACCGGAAATGAGACCGCTTCCCTCCGTGCGGCACGCGATCACGTCCAAGAGGGTCGTTTTACCGCTACCTGAAATGGTCGCCTTGCTCATGTAATGGTCTGCAGATTAAATAAATGTATTTATGAACATATAAATCGATACATATCTGGGTGCCTGGCACTTACATACATATATAGCGATCTAAGACTCATTCAGGGACATACCTATTTACAATTTTCTTAATTTAAACAAACTATTGAATATTTGTATCATGACTTTTCGACTTTGACTATTTCACGTGTACAATGTGTCCATGGGGCACAGATGTCCCAACATTACACTTTTGTCTCAAAACTCCACTTATATCTAAAACAACCCGTTTTATGATCAAATATGTTCTTTGACTTCTAATTGTGACCTTGATATCTGAAGTAATGAGACGAGTGTTACACGCAACACATCGTCTTATGATGGTTGACATTAATGTCAAGCTATTTTAAAAACCATCAAAACATAGCAAAGTGTTACAGCAAAGGCAAGAATAGGTATGGTCAAATTTGACCTTTTACCTCTAAGTGTGACCATGACCTTTTAGGTAATGAGACTGGTGTAACACTCAATACGTCGTCTTATAATATTGTTGACATTTTGTGCCAAGTTATTTCAAACGCGATCCATAAATGGCAAAGTTTCAGCAAATAGCTGAAGTTACGCACATACTCACAGACCTACAGACAAACGGACAGTGCGACTGCTATATGCCGCCTTCTTCGAAGGGGGGGGGTGCATAGAAAATTAGTTACAGAATAGTTCTCCTTCCTGGATATTCAAATGTTTAAATATAAAAAAAATCCTTTACAAAAAGACGTCTAAGGACAATCTTCTAATAACATGGGTATATGTGAGCTAGGAACAGTCAATTCTCGTCTTTGACCGTATGCCTTACCCGAATTGCCCATGATGGCCAGCATCTGTCCGCTCTTGACGCTGAACGTGACGTTACTGAGCACCTGCTGCGGCTCCGTGTTGTCCGTCCCTTCCCAGGGTAACTGCATCGTGGACAGCTTCTGCCACCATGACAACGACGTCGGGTTCACCGTGTACGAGAGGTTCCTGACAATGTATGGCAATGTGTACAAAACATCGAAGGAAGATCGACACCTCGTCGTAAAGCGAGGCCGAACCGCGAGACGAAAATGTCAAACAGCACGAAACCAATCAGAAACCGCACATTATCGAGCACGCATTCTGCATTTTATAGAGTATTTTGATCGAGCATGATAGGACAACGAAATCACACACGATAGAGCATTGAAACAGCATATCATATAGAAACGAGTCCATACATTATAGAGCATTTAAATCGCACAGTATAGAGAATCGAAACCGCACATTATAGAGCATTTACTCTAGAATACACTCTAGGCAATTAAACTCGCACCCAATAGAGAACTGCAATCACACAATACAGAGGAATGGATCGCACAGTATAGAGCATTGAAATCCAACAGTAAAGAACATTGGAATATCGCATTATAGCGCATTGAACTCGAATACTAAAGCATTGATACTGCACAGCATAATGCACTGAAACAGCATATAATATAGCATTGCAGTCGCACATTATTGAGAATAAAAGAAGCGCATTATGAAGCTTTGAAATCGCATATTATATAGCATTGAAACTGCATATTGAAGAGCATTGAACTTGAACATTATAGACCAGTGAAACCACACATTATATACCACAAACATAGCAGATTCTAGAGCATTACAATCGCACATGTTAAGGTATTAAAAATTCACGTTGTAGAGCATCTTATATATCATTGAACTCGCATATAATAGAGAATTGGACCCGTACAGTATACATCGTTTAAGCCGCGTATTATAAAGCATTAAACCAGTTCATTATAGATCATTGAAACCGCACATTATTATAGCATGGAAACCGTTCATGAAAGATCGTTGTAATCGCTTATTATATGAAGCACCGCGAAACAACAAAAATGCCATCGAACCGGCGCACCAAAAAGCCAAGAACAATCACACTATGATACGAACATCCATATCATTCCGAACTAGTGAGCACAATTGGCAAAGTTATAGCAAGGACAGGAATTTTCGGACGAACATCCGGACACATACGCACAGAAGTACAGACGACCCCTGCGACTGCTTGAACATACCGAAACGTTAGCAATTAATTAATGGCGGGTGGGGGATAACATAAAACATCAACTGCACTCACTTGACCTTGACATCGATTGCGGGCCGCTTTGAGAACGTGGACTCCGGTATGTAGTAGATGGAGGTAGGGGACACCGACCGGATCGCTGGGGACGCCGACAGGACCGCCATTATCTCCCTTTTTGCGCACCACTGGAGCACACACAGCTAAAAAGTAACGCCTCTTTAATAGCATTAATATGGTATTCAATTTCAGATACAGAGTTACGTCCCTTGAATATGTTTAGTATAACATAGGTTACCGGTATTTTTATTACTTTTTGTTGCGTTTTGAAGTCACACAGTTACGTTGAAAATATTGTCATGTTTAATAAATTTGCTGTAGACCTTTGCCTGTATTTCTCCACACTGGGTCACGATACGTCTAGTACTTTAAAATGACGAATTTTCGCCATCCTCTAGTGATAATTTAAATCAAACTAAACCAACATTGGCTGCTGTTAACTTTGATTCTGCGCTTATTTTGTTCATAATGGTGAAGTTGATATTAAAGTACTAAATCCGGTATTTTCAAGATTAATCGAGTACAGTTTATAATAACAAGCCTCTGATTTGCCTTATGAAGGATACACATGAAGAGCAAAACACCCGTGATCGCATGAAAAATGTTTGAGGTCCCACGGATCTGTAAACACACGTTTAAACCGAAATGAAAAAAAAATATTTACAATTTGTTAGACGTTCACAGTTTTCAAAAAGTAGAGTAAAATGATATGGCGTCTACTTAAATACGTATACATTCGAGTGTTCAATTTTTATTTCAATGTGGGAGAAAACGTTCCTACGTTCACCTGGAAGACATTTTGGCACTCAATCAATAAGTGGATTTTGGAAAAAGTGGACAGCAAACTAAGGTAAGTGATTGATGATGTGAATGAAGGACTTTTCTGCCATGGTTTGATATAAGTTGTTGAAATATATAGTATTGTATAATAGGGTACGGCAAACTTTGATTCGACAGAGTATCTTATCGCAGTCCATTCGCCATTAGTTAAAGGGAGTTGTTCACAGATGAAAGGGCAATTTCCAACTTTGTGTCATATATTCAAGAAATAAAAGAAAACTGTAAATCAGGGGAAAAAAATACCACTAATGACGTTGACTCATCCTGAACAAAACATCTCCGTCTCCGTTTCCGGCGCACGTGAGCTTGGTTAGTGGTCACCATACCGGACAGGTGGCGGTTCCTTCCTCCGGGTTCTCCGACTACCCCCCCCCCCCCCNCCCCCCCCACACACACAGCACAAGAACACTCCAATATAAAATGCATTTCAATTGTTGTGGGTCTATTAAGTTAATTAGATAGTAGTGGGACACACTCCGAGTCCTCACATTATGCAGCCCCAGGCCCGCAGGGAACAAACATTTCTCCATATTTCTATCTTAAATTCGATTCTTTTCATTTTCGTAAAGTTATACAATTCCGCGTGTTAAATCTAGCAATTTAGGGTATATACTAACACACTTCAAAATTCCCGAATCTGTTTACAAGTCCCTTTTAATTTCGTTGTTCCAAATACTTGTATGTCATGTTACGGAATACTGCGTTTCGCGCTGAACGTTTTTAAGTAAAAACAAGGCATGTCACCATAGGATGACATATGCCCCCCTTTTCCACATTTTTCTAAACATAAATCAAAGTGTTTTTCCACATTTTTCTAAACCTAAACGCAAAGTGTGACGGAAATACAGACGGACGGACTGACGGACAGTGCGATCACTATATGCCCGCCTTCGGGGGCTTAAAATATCGCCTTATGCATTTGACTGCATAAAGCATCATACATAATGTCATAAATAATTGTTCATAAATCATAAGAAATTTGTAAAATTCTTACCTGTTTTCTATATAACTATTCACCTTTTCAAATTCTACGAGAAGGCAGCAACTTTTTTAGGCAACTGTTTACGACAACGATTTATTTTTTAACACAAATTATTAAAATCAATATTACTCAGCCCTTAAATATTGCTAACACATGATGTCCGTGAAAAGTGTTCATATAACAACACAATTGCGGCCAGACATCGTTATCAGCCGGTTCGCAATCCATAGGTCAAACACCGTCTGGTTGGCGAGACATATCAGCCATATCGGGAGTGTTCGAGTACAAATCGCAACCATTGTATGTATCAGTATACGTTCACAATACCCAAACCTCATTGAGAGCATGTGTTATCACCAATAGTGCAGTTGACGGTCATTTTAGACGGGTCCTTCGTCAACATTCCGCGACTATTATTGCACCGACAACTGGTGTTAAAGCGGATATCGTTATCATATCAGTTGTATCCATCCACCACAGTGGTATCTTGTTGTCACTTATACCTGTTATCAAGGTTCAACCATATGACCCACGGGCCATCAGAACAACAATGATGCGCAGTCGTGCAAACTCTGCATGTTCTGAACTAATGGTACCGTTTGTAAGATATAGTCTTAAAGAATGACACAAGCCACGAATGCACGAAGCCCTGCACACAACGACTTGATCATGCAAATAGGTCCAACCGAACGTTTATCATACACGGGCATTTAGTTTAAACCTTTTTTATTTTAGCTCGAATGCATAGAAAGCCTAAAGCTTATTTGAAACGCTCTCGAGTACTTTTTCTGAGATAGAACCAGTACTTGGTGAATATGGGGGAGATCTAAAGAACGCTCACAAAGTGGGTAACGAACCCGTGACCTCCCGGTCGCTAAGCGGACACCATATCCACTACGCCACGGCATTTACACGGACATTTGACTAATACAACAGACGTTAAATGCATTTGATGGAAGATGTGTAGCAGAGGCTCTATTTTGCGTGACTTAGTTCATATCCCAAATATAAACTCAAATGTATACGGAGTTTTCACACTGATTCGAGAGCAGCTAATAATCCAGAAACCCAAATTTTAGATTATTAATTTGTCAAAAGGCGCCCACGGCTAATAAGTTTATTTTTACTTAACCAAATCAGCACAGCGTCACACGCACTTCCAATCATTTGTCGAAAAGGATAAGTAATATAGGGAATAACCTTGTAGTCGAGGACAATAAGTGGCACGAACAATTAGCAATCGAGTATGTGCATTTTGCACCGGAAGCGCGTATTTCAACACAACTGACATACGTAATATAAATATCTGCTGTATGTATATACCGGTCGTCGAACAAAAGATAAAGAAAATTGCCAGTCTTGATTTTAGTTCAAAGTTTACTTTGTTATCCCACTTTGTTTATATTATCATTATCATATAAGGCCGGCCTCATGTGTCTATCTGAGCCGCGTAATGCGAAATGGGTCGTTTGCCATATGCGAAAACCTTTAACTTTAAAACCTTCACGAAACCTTATACTTTAAAGCGGACAGGGTAGCTCCTGGCCACTCTGAGAGATTGAAAATGCTGGTCTGGCGCTACGCTGTGCATATGGCATAAGA
The DNA here is from genome assembly GCA_007657795.1 of Dreissena rostriformis. NCBI lineage: Eukaryota > Metazoa > Mollusca > Bivalvia > Myida > Dreissenidae > Dreissena > Dreissena rostriformis. The sequence continues at coordinate 97,812 of VMBQ01001693.1, forward strand.
CCGTGAAACAAGAATGGGGTCGTTATTTTGGAAAGAAGCAGCCGGTAACAAGGCAGCGGTCTGATATAACTATACAATATAACATAATTCTTAACATCGAAACGATATGATACGATATGATATCCCTTGTCCATTTCCCTTCACACGGACTTTTCATTTAAAAAATATCTAGGTCCATTGGTTCATGGACGTAGTACAAGCTTTCCCAGAAATAAATTAATAAGTTCAAACCAAAGTAACACAACACAAGCTCTTCTGCGGTCGTAAGGCATAGGCTGTATTCTGGAACAGTTGAGATCGGCGATTTCTACGAAAAAAATCACTAGTTGTATATGTTTTCTTCTTTTAAGGAACGAACAAATTTGTAATTATATAATTTTATGTCGACAAACGATAGCTGTCCCAAAAACAACGCACTCGAGTATTCTTCCGCTTTGATAGTAGAATGTACATTTTCTGTATGTCACCTGATAAAATGACCACACAGATAGATTTGAAGCTGAATATCCGAATTACCGGTAGTTATATAGAAGATGTAAACTTAAAGCTATAGTAAATATAGAGATATGGAGATGTTGCACGTTTACCTTAACCAATTTAATAAGAACAAAACGGAGCATACTTTAACTAAATTGCAGTTTGGAGTTATAAAACGTTGTCAACAACCTTTCCCAATGACATTTGACACATGTATGAAGTTTCCATGCAATACCTGTTGTAGAAACAGTGATACGGAAAAAAGTTGAGCGTTTAACTTACCCAAGTTTGTAAGTACATAGTGGGCATAATTCTGCTAAATTGCAAGTAAGAGTTATGTTACTTGGTCATTGACCACACACACTGACCCCGAACACATGAATTTAATACCCGTAGTAGGAACAGTGATATGGAGATGCTGCACGTTTACCTTAACAAGAGCATTACGTGGTCGTGATGGCGACGCCGACATATTCGGTGAATAGCCGAGCTAAAAATACAAATGTTGCACATCTTTGTCATAAAACGTACTGTAAGAAAATCGCATGCGGAAAAGCAAGTTTTCCCCATTGACACATTGTATCGCTATCGGGGCGCAATGCCCTCTGATAAGCGAACATGGCGTGTTGAATACATGTATAAACATATACCAAAAGGATTATGTGGGAAAATAAACGGAAAAGCGAGGTAATGATCTCAGACAAAATAATAATATCTCAGGAAAATCAGTGTTACACCATTCGGACATTATTGTAGAGTTATATACAACCGGTATCAAAGGTACGATTTTGGACTTCAGTTTTAAGCATAAATATGATAATAAAGTATAAGAAAATCGACTTTCCATATGTCAAATAACGGTGAGATAGAACCGTATACCCCACGGTACAAATACATATAATATTATGTAGAATATACTTTATTTTTAAATAAAGAGACGTTACTCTTGCGAAATGTGGACCATCGGTAGCAATTTATATTTTGTGTTCTAATGATTTTCTATATGGATAACATACATGCAGAAAGTGCAGGTCGTTTCGACTGCTTTGTTCGGTCGATGAATAACGATTAACTAGTGTATACGTTGTCATTTAGTGTTGCCGATGTGTAAAGTTTCACGTACCTGACTTAAATACATTCAAATTGATTTTGTAATATCAAACGGTGTCCAACTAAATAGAGGCAAAACGGTACATGCGTTTCATGAGATCAAAAAGTATATGACTTAAGTGAGACCAACGGTACATGTCTTGAGCAAGATAAAATATTTCACGACTAATTTCAAGAGGTACATTACTTCAGTACGGCCCCGCGATACCGGACTTCATTAATGGCAACTAGTATCGATCTAGCGTTGGTACGGTCAAGTGGCACCTGACTTCCATGAGGTAAAGCGGTACAGGATACAAATATGTTCTGCGAGGTTGTTGAAATACTAAGTCCATATGAACTCCATTTTTCACATGCAGTTCCTTGGCCTCGGACTTGTAGGTCGCGTACAGGACCCCCTAGGTGGCGGAGTACTCAAGCCCGAGAAGCTCGTGCTTATGTTCGTCCTTCTCGTCGGCCACGCAGCACTGGTTTGAAGGACACGATGCCATTTCATCGAAATCTGGAATTGAGAACGCTCTCACGTAGCCAAATATCAAGGTGATCATAAGGTTTAATTGAAAAACAGAAGGGCCTATTGACATTATGTGGACATATTTGAATAGTTGTGTGGGCTTTTACAAAAAAAGACACTTCTATTTCCGGTGACTTTTAATAAATATCTGACTACGTTGTATAAGAGACACCCGTCTGTCTTTCTTTGAGTGGAGGGATCTTCATGTCTTCTAACATACTTGTAACGCAGCCTGGTGTTCTGTTAGAGTAGTCGCCGATAATGAATCTCGAATTTGCCTTTTTATTTTTATTTTTAATTTATTCAATGTCTTTTTGAAGGTGTGGGTTCCAGATGATGGAGCTGTATTCTAAAATGGACCTTGCCAAGGCAAGATTTACGACAGGCTATATGGCAGTGTTTAGATTTCGCCAGAGGAAGCCGATTGTGGAGTTCGCTTTTTTCGTGTTTTTGTTTATGTGGGAGCTCCAAGATATGTCTGCGGATATTGTTAACCCGAGATATGGATTTTCCGGATTTTGTCGAAGGATGTTATTTGCAAGCTGGTAGAAATTAAAGGATTTTTTTGTTTATGGTCAGGATGTAGCATTTTTTTTGGCATTGAAGCGCATTCCATATGTGTTGTCGAAGATTTATAATTGGTTCAGGTCTTGCAGTAGGATATTGTGGTCCTGACGACTTTCTATAGAACGGTATAGTAGGCAATCGTCTGCAAAAAAGGCGAACGGAGGACTAAATTGAGTCTGGTAGATCTTTGATATGACAGAGACCATTATGAAAGAGACCGTATAGCAAATTATTAAATACTAGTATGGGCTGCGCTCTGTGAAAAAGTGGTTTAATGCATGTGCGAAGAGCGGACTGCACAGGCTAATCAGGGACGACACTTTATGTCTAAACTGGATTTTTGTCAATAAGAGTCTTCCTTAAAACGAAAAATACAATAAAAGTGGAAAGTGACGTCCCTGATTAGCCTGCGCAGATTGCGGACTGCACATGCTTTTCTTGGACGACACTTTACGCACATGCATTAAACCCCGTTTTTTTCCAAAAAGGAGGTTCATATAAGAATCCGTCATAAACCGACTCGAATTCTTAAAAGGACGTTTCTTCGAAGGGAAAATAAAATCGACTTTTTGAAAAAAAAGGTGTGTAAGACAAATGCATCGAAGAGCTCAAAGCGGAATACCGCAAATGTGCTTTGAAAAAGCAAAGACAATCTGAGAGCTGTGACAAAGTCGCCAACAGCCAGGAGCTGAACAGTCGTCGAAATAACATCCGGTTCACCGGTGTTTCTGGAGATCACGGCAAACATCCGAGTCCGTGACGCCACAAGTCGTGAAAATCAATAAAGAGAAGCTGCGCATGAGCCTACCGATATAGACATTGCTCGTCGTTTGGGAACATTCAAATATAACGAAAATAAAAAAACATTATCGATAAATTTGCGAGACATTAAACAAAAGTCGATGTAATGCACTGCCAAGGACTTCAAAGGTTCCAACATACATGTGTATTCACAAACGAGGATCTGACCGGGCTGAATGCCGAGGAGTTAGCGTCGTTGAGCCTCAAAAACCCAAAACATGTCGACAAGGCGTGCTCTTTCGGGGGAAACTTGGATGTACACTTTCGGAACAAGGAACATGCAGAACGCGAATGGTTTAAAGCCGGTCGAGTTGATGTTTGTATATTTTCCCATTTTTGTTATGTGTCGCAAAAAAAGTGATTATGAGTCAAAATGTGATGGTATTTATGTCAGATGTGCAAAAAAATTGGGTCAAAATCGGTCAAGGAATGCCCAAATTCAGTACAAAGATAGGGCTTTTCAATTTCTGTCCATGGGCAGAAATGGTCTAAATTTAAACACGCGCAGGTCACATGTAAAACCACGTGACCATTGCATCATTGTTTACAACGTCATTTGCCATGGACAAACCGTGTTATTTAGTAGTTCTTCTTTGTTTTGAAAAGCGCGGAAGTGGAATTGGCGCTCACGTGATCCAAAGCGTGCATGCGTCACAGGTTAATAATAGTATTGAGGATTCCGTTATGTAAATGATTAGGTTTCGTATTTTTTTATGCTTTTGGCAGTATGGAAGAGTTAAGCTTTAGAATGTATCTGACGAATACTGATCAATTCTGGTCAGTTGAGAAAACCAAATTGTTGTGAGAAATATCAACTCGGCCGGCTTTAA
>VMBQ01001693.1:103568-156235 GCA_007657795.1 Dreissena rostriformis
TCATCAACGGCGAAGAGATATTAAAGTAAGTCTTTTTATCGATAATATTTACATTAATGTAACAGCCATGCAGCAATTATGGATTATTCCTACTGTTGTTAATAATGCAGACATGTATATGATTAAGATCTAACAATAATTACTGTATTAATTATAAATTATTAAATTTATCCCCCCTGCAAGCATTATACAAAAGCTTTCTTGCTAAAACTTTGTTAATGTATTCCTTCACCTAATGTATAGCTTAGACACTTATCATTTTGTTTTTATTGGGGCATTCTGGAAAATTAAATACAAATTATTCAGAACTGTTGATTATCTGGAACTGGGTGACAAACTGTAGTTGTTGACGCTCTGAAATATTAAGCTACTTTTTATATGGGTAATATTTGGAGTGTACAACGGGGGAAAGACCAAAACAATGGTTGAAAGTTTTCCTTCTTTGTCTTTATTGTTGCGCAAGTATTTTATGCGCAACATTCAAGCCCCGATATCAGACAGTTAATATCAAGGATTGCAATGATATTTACATACCTGTGTAGATAATTCATTTCTCGATAATGTTCCGTAACAATTATGTAATGACACTTTGAATTTTGCATGCCAGAGCAATTTAAATCAAACCACTTTTCAAATTTTTAATATCTCTCGATTCGCTCGTTGTGTAGATTATTATCGATAACGCAGTCTCGATGTAAACCATGTGGTTTAAATGTGAAGAATAAACGGCGGAAAACATAGCCTGCGTTCGTCTATTGTGAGCGCAGAGCGTTATATAGGAAAGCGATGTTATAATACAGCGATTTTTTTCCTTCTTTATAAAGTACCGGTAAACGGCACTTTCCCAATTACGAAAAATCTACAAATTTCCCAATTGCTGTCCAAAAAATTCCCAATTTAAGGTAAAAAAAAAAAAAAAAAAAAAAAAATTGGGTGGGGGGGGGGAAATGCAACATTTAGTTAGTTTCCCTTTGCAGCTATATGGCTTGAACCTAGGTAAATATAATATTGACAGCTTGAAAACACTTAGTTTTTAATTTTAAAGTATTTGGAAGCAGAAAATCAAATAAACCAATTTCTCAATTTGAAGTTTTTACGGCTCGATTTTTCCCAATTTTGAGGTTTTCACGACTCGATTTTCCCCAATTTGACCGGTACGGGTACTTTGCCCAATTGGACAAAGAAAATCCCTGTTATACTTTTCTGGATTAATTGAGCATTGTTTTTTTTTCTAAAGTTACAATTACAAATTTGCAAGTTCTAAATAAAAAGATGAAATAAATAACATCTTTTATTTTTATACGGTACATAAATAATAGTGATACAGACCGTACAGTATACCGTCCTATGTAAATTACGCGTGGACTTTACACCGTAATGCCTTCTTCTGATTGGTTGATATTTAAATCTGTTTCATAACATGGTGAGAGGTCAGTGATTGTATTGCGATTTAAGCAGAAGTTTAACTGAAAAATGTATGCCTTTCTAACTTCAATTCGACGATATTTGAGGTAAAAATGGACTTCTAAACTAAAACTGTATGAGTTGGTAATGTTATTTTGCAATTTTACGCAAATTGATGAACATTTAAACTTTCTGGTTTGCACCACGTAATTGGTCCTTGGCCGATAAGACGTTCCAAAGAATTTAGCCCATATAAAAAGTATCTCTAAATTCTTTGCACGTCTTATAAATAAGACTATATGTCTAGGTAATATTTTGTTTCTTAAATATCCTCTAGTGACCTTATTCCAGTGGAGGCCTTATTCCGGTGATGGATACGTGGGCTATGATTTTATCGGTAAAGCTGTCTTGGTCCATCTGATGATTGTCATTGTGTAGGTTTTCCGAAAACTTATAAGATTACTGATTAAATTCATAGTGCGCATAACATGATGGTACACATTTATTTTCGTTCCAGTTTTCCTTGTTCGTTTGTCTTTTTTTTGTTATATTCCTCTATGATTAAAACACATTGCTTAATTGTAAAAAAAAAGTAGCTCTTGTCAAAATCATTTTATCGTATTCTAAATAAGATAAGCAAAGTTGATAACAGTGCTCTATTGTTCTGTGACAGGTGTGTGTTTTTCATATTTACATAAAGCATTATTGTTCAGCAAATGTTGTCCATTGGTAAATTGGTTGTTTTTTATGCATTTTTTCATATATTGTTGCTTGTCAGTCAAGGAGTACAGCCGTGACATAACTGGTGTTGTTCTTTGTCTTTCGTCCTTTTCTTTCTTTGTTTAGTGCTACATGAAGTTATGTGTGTATTATTTTCTCACTATCCATGTTATTTATAATACATTACAATAATTATGTGACACACTCTAGCAACATTAATGGATACACTCTAGCGGTATGAATGGACATTACTAGATCCTAAAGCCACACACCTTATTTGGCATAGTAAATTTAAGTATAAATAAGAAACATATTAATTTTTATCTATGCCAATTAGAATATATCTGGTGGTTACAAGTTAGAAATCCGTCTTTTTTGTGCTTAAAAACTTAAAAATAATCGTGTTTGTTGAAATGGACGTATACGTCTAGAAATCCTACTTTCGGTTTTAAAAGCGGTACCTTTTGAAAAATAATAAATAACTTGCTAACTAGGCTTTAGGATTAATTTTATCCATGCCAATTAGAATATATCTGGTGGTTACAAAGTAGAAATCCGTCTTTTTTGCGCTTTAAAACTTAAAAATAATCACGTTTGTCGAAATGGACGTATACGTATAGAAATCCTACTTTCGGTTTTAAAAGCGGTACTGTTTGAAAAATAATAAATTACTTGCTAACTAGGCTATAGATTTAATGACAATTTTGCACACTTTCAAATTGCATCTATATGTATTGATTAAAATGTACTTCATTTCAAGGTGTGTGGCTTTAATGTGATTTTTTTTTTCAAGTGAAATGTTCTAAATGTGTAATAGATATTCTCACTGATGCATCAACCTCTTCTACTTTTTGTTTTTATGTGCCTTCCAACATTTAAGAATGAGTATTGGGTATTATTCCTTTTTGTACTTTGATATTATGTGCAGTAATATAAATATTGTTTCTTTAAACTGCAGGGGACTAAATTGGAAGATAAAGCGTCTCAAACTTTTGTTACTTCTTAAAAGATCTAAATGCCTTAGTGCTGATGATTTCCTTCAATATCCTTTGTTTTACAATATAAAACTTTTTGATAGGAAATACAAGTTTTGTCTTTAGGTCATGGTTTGATGGTAGAATACATTGTAAAAAAAAGATATATTCACTGAAGGTGGTTCTGTCATGAAAATGGGCCTATTGAACAAGATCAAGACCTTAATGTCAATTTTCTAATTAATACATTTGTTATAAGGGAAATTAAATGTACAAATGCAGTATAGCTTGTTCAAACACATTGAACAACAAATCATCAGGCCCTTCATACCTCCTTTAATTTTTTTTAATGGTCTGTATCAAAATGAAAGTACGGTATCTTAAATAAACACAATGAGCATCTTTCAAATAAAAACAAAATGGTCTTCAAACATAAATGCGACAATCAATGAAAATGAATGGAAATGTACCTGTTGAACTTGAAGATTAACCCTTTGCATGCTGGGAAATTTGTTGTCTGCTAAAATGTTGTCTGCTAAATTTCTTAAATTAGCATTTTCTTCAATTTAAAAAAAAAATACTATCAGAATAGCAAACAGTTTGGATCCTGATGAGACGCCACGTTCTGTGGCGTCTCATCTGGATCCAAACTGTTTGCAAAGGCCTTCAAAATCCAGTTCCAGCGCTCAAAGGGTTAACACCTGTAGTGGTTTTGAGTGTGGGCTTGTGGCAAACAAAGTCCATAGATAAGTTTTATCTATTTATTTATAGACATTGACCAAAATAGTCCATTTACAGAAAGGCCTAAACAAAACAATTACAACATCTTTACAAACAGAACATACAAAAGGGAGATAATAAATTGACCTGTACTTCACACATGATAGCGTATTGGGCACAAACAGCCTAAAATTAAAATATCACTGAGTACTTTTTTCCAATAGACTCTTTTCCTTTTATTGATAAGAAAATATTCCTTCTCAGATATACATGTACTACAAAATCAGGGGGTAGATCGTATGCAAGTAACTGCTGTGGCGTAAGTGAGAAAAATATTAACTATTGTTCAAAATGGCGGCCAACGGCTGATATTTTGATTGTTTGGAAATGTTTTCTGTCACCAAAACACCAAGCTGTTGTTTTTTTTACTTAACTCCCCTTTGATGCAGACAACACATGAACAAACATCACCGCAAGGACGATCTGTAACTAATGTTTCAAAAAAGAAATTACAATTCGACAAACATGAAAATAATGAATACCACTATGTCAATGAAAATACTTTGTGTTTTGTGGAATTCCAAAATCAAGATTTAGATTATAAACTCAGGTTCGAATACCTCTGCCATGCGGTATTCCGAAGAAACAAATGAGTTCTTCTGGACCAGAAAACGATAACTTGGAGGACAGTTTATTAGATATATGCCAGGATTTACCCATGAATGAAGAGTTAAGAAACGCCACACTGACCTGGATTACTACGACCCGAGGAGTCTGACATTAACCTACTGGTACCATCCGATTTCCAACTGTTATTAAATTTAACATTCATCATTTTGTATTGTGTAATATTTGATAAGATATGTCTAAGTAAAGGCGTATTTTTATATTTTATTCCATACTTTGTTATATCTATGAATACACTTAAGATGTCATAGTACCTTTCAATCAATGTGGAAACATTTTCGTTTTCCGGAAATCATTGAAAAGTTTTGTCAGCTAATGTACATAGGAGACAAATAACCTCAGTCAATAAGGTAGTGTTTTTTTATGTAAGTAGTCTCATAGTATTGATCAGTATGAGATTAAAAGTAAGAAACTAATACTTGTGAGGCCCAGTAATAATTGTTATATCCGTTTTGCGGCTTAAATCTACCTGACAACTACAGCGAACTATACATTTTGAAGTTTTTCTGTAAAAGATGCATTGCTGCGTAAAAATGTTCACGTTTGTGTTTTACATGAATGCATAAATCTGTATAATATATTATACATTAGCCGTTCCATACTCATAAGACATTATAAAATGTACTAGATTTATTGTTATATTTATTAACAACTAATAATGATTATACAATAAATTCAAATTAATGTAAATTGCCTATAAACATGTAAATACACTCGAAATAACGAAACATAAAAGCACAATACTATTTGTAGTGAGTATCACAATGCTTTTGAGGGATATGTTTCACAATTAAATGTATGCACACTAGGATTCCATCCACATTTTAAATGACTTGAAAGGATTTACAAAATTAACTTATAGTTCATGTCACTAATATGAAAATTAACTAACTCTATTAATGCCATAAAAATATGCTTTATCAACCAGAAACCATACTATATAAAACCATTGCATAAATTAAAAAAAAATCTCCTTTTTTCAATTATATTTGAAATGAATATGTATGCCGAAATCCAAATACAATCAATGAATGTATACGTACTTTTTTTATTATCAATGTGTTAAAATTACATATAATTGGTATATTCATACTGGTAAATTAAAACAAACAGCTTCAAGTATACAAAAATAAAACACTCATTTCCAGAATGCCGACTCCTAGTATAGAACACCATATTACTTCGAGCATATTTCACAGGTGTACATGTGTATATCTGTTTCATTAGAATGTGTACTTTATGTTGTTGACACGCGTATCTTGACCCGCATGGCTCCGCACACAGTTTACACGAATACTTCGATGCCTTGCCCAAGTGAAGCTCATTCTCATGCTTGTTTAGCCAAAACGTCTTAGAGCACACCTTCCCACACTGACTACAAAGTTTTGGACTATCGGTGGCGGAACGGGTGTGAATTGAATGTTTTTTCCGAACCCTGGAAAATCGCACACGTAGGTGGATCCACTAGGAAGCTGCACTATTCACTATTTCGTGCGCTCTCAAAAGTGAATACGTGCACATGTATTCACTATAGTGTACGCACGTGAAAGCAATTCGTGATCATGTGAAAGCAATTCGTGCGCACATGAAAGAAATACGTCCGTACATGTTTTGAACAAAATATGTCCTATGCCGCCGTACATTTTAGTGTGACTCGACAAATAATTGTGACACATCACTTATTAACAATGCAAACCTAAATGTGCGCATTTAATTCGGTATTCCATTTATTTATTTTTTACTCTGAATTTTGCATAAACAACAGTTACGGCAAGTGGGGTTACTGTGCTCAACAGTTATGAAAATGGGGGTTAGTTTTCGAATTTTTATGCATATTGTGCAATTGCCTTTTGGAAGCATCCTGGTGTTCATGCAAGGGACACTATGATGGTTCTTGAGTCCACCTTTCCATGAAAACTGCTGAGAAAACCTTATATATGACCTAAAAATACACATACAATGAGCCGTGTCAATCGTAAACAATCAGGCACTTACGTATTAAGTCTTCAATAACTTTTTTAATATTGATAATTCAGCTACAGGATTTATACTGAGGTTAAATGGCTATCAGTATCACATCTTGCGTGTAAGGATAATGTCGAATAAGTATGGTAAATGTACAAACCTTTTAAAAGTTCAGGCGAAAACATAGAAATATCAGCCGTTGGCCGCCATTTCGAACAATAGTTAATATTTTTCTCACTTATGCCACAACAGTTACATGCGAACGATCTACCCCCTGAAAATTCTGAAGAGTAATAAACAATTTTATTCTATTCACTAAGTTGTACATTTACAAATGCAAAATTAATAAAAGATAACCCAAGCATAAATGGCACTCGGGACTACTTAAGATATGACTTTGATATTCTTAGAAATATTTCTGTTTTAAAAAATAATTTAGAATCATATAGTAAAGAATTGGAAGCTTTTCATTGTATTGATAAAAATAGATTTGTACTGTATGGTACTAGAAGGTGTTATTGTTTTGTAAAAAATTATCTTCACTGTGACTCAAACATTCTTGCTTACATTTTTGTTCTGTGGTTATATTGTCAATAAAAACTCAGTACTATATTTTGTATTACTGCAAGCAATATTGTTCTTTACTCAACCACTTAAACTACTAAATTAATAACTACTGTATTGCAAAAAGGATTATTAATAAAAATAAAGTTGTACTTTTTGCACTTTTTATTACTAGAATGGAATGTTGTTTTGTCGCAACGAAGGATTTGAGACAAGGATGCTGTATTGTATACTCATAAAACTGTAGGTTGTGATGATAAAATAAATCAAATAAATCATTAATGATAATGTAACAAAATTAAATTGCATTACCAATCTTGTTTGTATCAATGTCCAGCTAATTAATATGCAAATCAAGATGCATCAGGCACATGGGGCATTTCCATTATTTGANCTTTCAAAATTGAAATCGTCTCAAGGAACAATTATTTTTTTTACAGAAAGTATTTAAGCATTTTAATTTTTTGTTGATTACATTTTCCCATATGCACACACTTGCACACAGACACGCATACACACACATACATAAAAACACATATACACACACATACAATTACCATATCTTAATTAACACGACAAATGACAATAACAAGAAGTTAACAAGAACAGCCGCGTATATTATTGTACAAAGTCAGAGTTTAAAAATGTGAATGACATTATTCTTGAAATAGTTTACGATTAACAGAAAGTGGCTGATACAGTCAAGTTACCATTACCGGATCAGTAGCGTAATCAAGTTGTTCTGGTGAAAAGCAATAAAGGTTTTAGGCTTCTTTTACACCAGTTTGATAAAATATTACCTTTGCTTACTGTTTCGGAGCATAGCCTTATTTTTAAACGCAGGCAAAGTGTATTTGTGATACCTTTTTTTTCGCCTCAGAATTCATGCATTAACGGATCAGTTATAGCCATAACGGATCACGTGATCGAAACTACTCAGGAGGGCATCTAACACGCTATTTGAAATGTCGAAACATGAACTGTGTTGTTAACAGTGACCAAGTCATGTTGCCAGTTATAAATTATATTCATTTTTTTATGAATTGTTTCCTATATGTCATCTTGTATCTACACTTTACGCATGGTGTCCTTGTGTGAATTATCTGTTGAAAATCCTATATAGATCGAAAAGATATCGGCATCTTATAAACCATGTAAATTGTTTGAATCACATCTTATCATCGATACTGAACATGGAACATAAATAAAACATTAAGATTGAGATCATTTATTGAAAGAATCGACCAGATTTGCATATATTTTAATATAATATATTATCAATACGCATATTATCACGCTTGATCTGTTATTGCCCTAATTCTTCCTTTCATTTAAGGTGTTGCAAATTCTTAAACACGAATCAAAACTGAAATGGACTTTTGCAGGCAGAAAGTCTACCAAATTGCCTTAAAATTAATGCGTAAACTTCTTACTTTCCAACAGAGTTATAGCATGTAGCCGCGAATAATGTTCAACCTCGATTTGGAAACCAGACGGAAGTCAACAAAGTCGTATATACATGTCAGCAAAACAAACCGAAATGTTTGACAAAGAGTAGCTGCGATTACGACCCAATCAATGCGTTTAAAAGAAAAGACCTTGAAGATGCTGTGTGCAAAATATCATCTAAAAATGTCAACTATTTATCGCGATACGCAGTTTTGAACATCAAAGTGATCCGCTATGGGTAATGATCCGGTAATGGTAACTTGACTGTAAACAAACTGTAATAAGTTCAGTTTTATTTGGCATAGCTGTCTTACACAGGTTCATCAACAACCAATCAAATGTTTTAAACAAATCCCACCAGTAACGCCCAAATGAATACATTCTAGTTCTGCATTAGCCAAGATGCTACAATGCTAACCTAATTTTTAACCTTTGTTTTCAATTTAGAGATTAAAAAATGCAAAATTTTCAACTTTTATTGTAATTTCTTTTTATGCCACTTTCTTTTTATGCCCCCAAAGGTGGGCATATAGTGATCGCACTGTCCGTCTGTCTGAAATTCCGTCACACTTTGCGTTTAGGTTTCGAAAAATGTGGAAAAACACTTTGCGTTTAGGTTTACAAAAATGTGGAAAAAGGGGGCATATGTCATCCTATGGTGACAAGCCTTGTTTAAAGATATTTTTGTTTATATTGACAAATTACTTCTAAAGATTTTAAACAGCATTAAGTGTCCTTTATTATGTTCCTTTTTTGTTTGTGTTAAACAATTATTTTAAAAAGTTCCAATTTATTTTTAAAGATTTTTTTTAATGAAATATATCAACCATCCATACGTTTTCATTAGTTGGAAAACTCATAATTTACCATTTAATTGCTAAATATATCACTAATAAATTCTGAATTGTAGAAGTTTACAGTAAAAAAACCTTTATGTAACAACAAGAGATGTGTTTGTCAGAAACACAATGCCCCCTACGTCGCCGCNTTTTTTTTTTTTTAAAACGAAACCTAAACGCAGAACCTAAACGCAAAGTGTGACGGAGTTTCAGAAGGACAGATGGACAGACAGACGGACAGTGCGATCACTATATGCCATCCTACCGGGGGCATAAAAATGAGAATTAAATAAATCCTATCAAATTACATGTTTTGAAAGAAACCTGAAGTTAATATTACGTTCAGAGTTCAGAGTAAACATAAAATATTAACATTAAAAGAATTAGATGTATTGGTTATTTTATCTAATAATTTCCCATCTTGATTATTATACATATATGCTTCAAAATGGTAATAAATGCAGTAGATATATTGTGTTGGCTGTAGGTTATATAAGCTCAAATAATAAACGATCACATGACTATGAATAATAAATTGTAATACCTCATTTCAGCCATTCACAAGATTGTATTGTAAAAAAAATATCAGTCGTGATCATTTCCTTTGGGATTAACTCAAATATGCGTTCCTCTTTTTACACCTGTACATTAAGTGACAAAAGAAATTAGTAATTAGGTTAAATTCAGGCACGCAAATCAAATAAAAGAAGTTTAAGTACAGATGCACGAAGGACTGTTTTAAAGTAAATCCAGTCACTGAGGAGTCTGGAGGAAGTTGTGTCGTGTTCTGAGAAAACTGAGCAAAATTAGTTGTGATAAACATAACTGTCTTCGTCCTATGTCCGGCGTAGTGTTAACGGAGTCCAGAGTTACATTATTGCAACTAGGCAAAATGCTTGTGCGTAAAGTGTCATCCCAGATTAGCCTATGCAGTCCGCACAGGCTAATCAGGGATGACACTTTCCGCCTAAATTGGATTTTTGCTAAGAAGAGACTTCATTAAAATGAAAAATGTCATAAAAGCGGAAATTGTCCTCCCTGATTAGAATGCGGACCGCACAGGCTAATCTGGGTTGACAATTTACGCACAAGGATTTTGCCCAGTTTTCTCAGAACACGACACAATTAAGTGACTGAATTCAACAGAACCAATTAAAATTGGACAGTGAAAAAGTGCAAAAATAAAACAAATGTAAATAATTATATTTCCACAGCAGAACTTGTTATTTCACAATGCCCCATTAGTAATCTCCATATCAATTGTTTCTATTACCTTTTCAGGACCCTATTGCAAAATATATATGCACATGTTTTTATTTATTAATTGGTGTGGTAAAAATAATATTGTAACACACATTTTTATTTAATCAGCATTCAACTGGTACATAAAAGAACATCATTGCCGGAATCATTTGTAAAACATTCGTATGATTAAAAATCAAATTGCACTTAAAACTAGTCCTAATAATATACAAAATTATATTCAATATTATAGTAAGATATAAATAACTTGACATATCTTCATAATTGGTTGGTATCATTGAAGGGATGTGTTCCTAATTAGAGCCATAACTCTTGCTTCCATATCTGTAGAGTTATTGCCCATTATTATTTTTTCTAACTAATTGACATTATATGTAAATTTCAAGGTATGCAGTTTTAAGTGTATTCTTTTTTCAAAACACTCATCCTTAAATCACTTTTAATATATTTACCACGTTTATTTTGTTCAAGAAATTAAGCTATTTTCTTGAACTGACTAGACCTTTTCCCTGAAGAAAACCTGTCAAATATAATGTATTATATACATAGAGAAAATCTGATTCAAATGAGTTTCCTAATTAGATGTTATATTAATAGCTCTTTTCAATATTATGCTTCCGCCCTGGTTCAGTGATCCGATTGATAGCAGTTTAAGGTAGTTTTTTACATGACCACTATTGTGGTCATTTTGAAATACAACATATATATTGCAAATAACTAACAAACTGCAGGTGCTCTGTGATTAAACAATCTTTTATGATAGCCATAATTTTGAAAACAGTTTTGTGGAAAGTATTGCACTTATTCAAAGATGCAAAATTTCACACCTTAGAAATAATTAACAATACCACTTAAAATACCAAAATAAATATTTTACTGAGATCTCTATAAACCAAAGGCAATATAATTGACCTACCAAATTGTACCTTTTAAAGGCCCCTGTGGGCGTTACATTTTAAAGAGGAGGGCATTTAAAAGGGACTTCCAAAAGAAAAACTATCCAAATACAACATAAAAGAAGGAAAACTCCCACATTCAGTCTTCAATCATAAACAACAGTTTAAACATTCCATTGGAACTGACAAATCTATCATTAATTTCCATAAAACCTTTGGCTTTCACATGTATATACAACATTCCTTTGGGGATATTACGATAGCGATGGCTCTTTTAAGAACATGTACATGTATGGTTAATAACACTGTTCAATAAAGAATAACCGTACATGCACATAAAGCTATCATTCAGAGAAACTCGTATTCTTTTGGGCGACAATAGCATGAAGACGCAGTAGGAAGTGAGAGTTTAATTTTTTCCTTTTGAGGGCCTTCTGTAGAATGAGACCTGAAAAGTTGAGTAGAATAGTATTTCATGGCGGACATTGTATTGTTGGATTGACACTCTTTGGAGTTTTGTAGCTTTTCTGAAATCTGAAATGGTACGCTGTAAGGTGGCAAAAATGTGTCTGCTTTGAATTCAAAATTTCTCCCAAGATTGGAATGTCTAACAAATGTTAGACCTAAAATAAAGTCTTTGTGGTTAAATGATTTTCTAAGAGGTGTACTAGTGTCGCATGACGTATACAAGCAAAACCTTTGGGTGAATACATTTTTGGCACAAGCATGTTTTCAGACACATGTGATGCAAGACATTGTAAAGATACACATTCTGACCAAGTTTCATAAAGATTGAGTCATAAATGTGGCTTCCAGAGAGGTTACAAGGTTTTTCTAAGACTTGACCTGGTAACCTAGTTTTTGGCCGCATAAGACCCCCAGATTCTACATCAGCCTAGAAAATGTTCAGATAACATTCTGAGAAGTTTTATAAAGATTGAGTCATAAATATGGTCTCTAGAGTGGTAACAAGGTTTTTCTCACATCTGACCTGGTGACCTAGTTTTTGGACTCAAACTCGGTCTAGATTTAGTCAAAATTAAAATTCTAACCAAGTTTTATTAAGATTGAGTTATAAATCATTAAATAACCACCCACCAAGAAAAATTTAAGATAGTGTTAGACTTGGTTCAAAAGAATAATCATTTTACAAAATTTGATATGGGGGATAATTATTTCAATATTTCTATACATTTCAGGAAAAATTAAGTTTAAAGAGACCTTTTTACCTTTTGGTAATTTGACAAAAATTGTCTCAGATTCACAAATTTTCGTTGTACCGGTAGTTATGATATTTGTGAGAAAACAGTAATACTGAACATTTACCATGCTCTACAATATCCATTATATTCATCTTTTGACAATTTAAATACCTGAAAATTATAAAGCGTTGCAACGCTAAACGAGTGAATAATTTGGAGAGTTCTGTTGTTATCGTTATATTTTTTGACACTATGATGATTGCTTATATAAAGTACACCACTCACTAGATGAGCATGGATGGCCGAGTGGTCTAAGCGTTAGACTTTTACTCCAGGGGTCAGCCGAGTGGTCTAAGCGTTAGACTTTTACTCCAGGGGTCAGCCGAGTGGTTCTAGCCCAGCTGCACATTACTTTTTTTCTTTCTTTGATTATATTGTTGTTTTTTACTGGAGCTTTTTAGTTCCAATGTTGACATTAATCAATTTAAAGCATTTAATGACAAACTTCAAAACATGCTACAATCTGTGAAAAGGTCCCTTTAACATGATTGGTACACTCTCTGATTGGGTATGTACATTGTTTGGTTTGAGTTGTGCCCCTTATTTGTTTAAGAGTTTTTTTTTAACCAGTGTTTGCTTCGTTAAGAACAATCAATATCAGATGTTCTTATTACATACACAATTCATTAATTATGAATAAGAACACAATTGTGTGTGAATAGAGTTGCAGGTTAATTCATTTTTGATTCTATAGGAGTTTACAAACAGTTTCAAAGAGTCAATACTAATACCTTGTCAGAGACTTTTATTCTTTGGTTTCCAAGTCAAGTGAACATTTTGGATTGGGCGATTGGTGGAGTGCTCCAGCTAGGATTTGGAAAGGGCAGGGGGGGGGGGGGGNACTTTCGAGTGCGCGGTTGATCCAGAATGCTCCCTGTTGCATATTAATTTTCATATAACTAATAATTGTTAGAATATAATATTTCCATTACTATTAAACCAATAGTAGTCAATCACGTTAGGACATATTAAAAGGGCAGGGCAATGTAGTTCATTGTTACAAAAATATGGACTACTAAATATAAAATTAAAGAACACTGGTGACATGCCTATTTTTTTTTTCTCGCCTTTTTTAATAGTTTTATCACATTTGTACAATATCAATGTTTTTCTTTATTAACCTACAAGCTAGTTAAAAAAGGACACGTGTAATTTGTGCATACAATTTTATTACTAACAATGAAATTTGTGGTATTATTTTTACAATTTCTATATATTGATTATATTCACAGTGAACATAATGTGTTTGTATGTCTCTCTGAAAATATTAACTCATATTTGTGCTACTAACACATAATGTTTTGTACGGTATGGAGCAGGATGGCCTCGACATGCACATACCGATTGACGACGTAAATAAAGTCTCTTTTCTAAAAAAATAATATATTTTTATGTCTAGGAAGGGCAGGGCAGGGCATCAGAAGGACAGGGCAAGGCGCCCTTCCATTTAAGCCTAGCTAAAGCACTGTGGTGTATGTTATTTCTTGCTTACAAATACTTTAAAATTAACAATAATTGATTTCAATTTTGTATTTACGAAAGTTCAACCCATTAAGCTGCATGTGGATTTTGTTTAGATACATAAATAAATAAAAGCCCCCAAGATATTTTGGAAAATTATGTTTTTGTGATATACCCTTTTTTCGAAAAGCGAAAATACGTTGGCTTGCCCTTAACGATAAGTACTCAATCAAGATACGCTATACGGCTAGAGGTTACATTACACTAAATCATTTTGTATCCCTCTGTGGTCCATTGGAAAGAAGACAGACATTCCAAAAAGTGTCGGACGGTTGGACCTGACCGAAATCATAAAGACAGGTGCAAATGAAAATGCCATGTTGCCGGTCCGAATGTCCGGTTTATAATTCAAGAGGAAAAGTTGATTTATTTTATAGAATT
This sequence comes from Dreissena rostriformis, assembly GCA_007657795.1. NCBI lineage: Eukaryota > Metazoa > Mollusca > Bivalvia > Myida > Dreissenidae > Dreissena > Dreissena rostriformis. The sequence continues at coordinate 118,214 of VMBQ01001693.1, forward strand.
CTTTCAAGTGCGCAATCGTTTGAGAACAAATATTTTAAAAGCTCAGTATTCCGGAAAATTGCGCTAGGTAATGATTTTGTCCGGTCTTTTATTTATCGATTTCTGATTGGTTAGCGGCTGGCACGGACAGGAACAGTAACTGACGAAACCTCTTTGCTACTTTCCAAAAATCTTACGAAATGTGCAAATATGGCTTTATTGAAATTTTGAGTGAGCGATTAGCAAAGTAAAGCACTGCAATAGCATATTGTAAAGCAATATATTAACAAAACAAGGGCTGTTAGTAAAACATGCATGCCCCCTATATGGGCTATAAGTTGTAGTAGCAGCCATTGTGTGAATAGGTTTTTTGTCACTGTGAACAACGGTGGTGGTGGTGGTGGTGGTGATGGTGGTGGTATTGTGGTGTGGTGGTGGTGGTNAAGTTTACCTTGTAAGAAACCTCAAATATACGGTCACAATGGTGTGCTGGTAAACCAAACTATCTGTCAATACTAAAGTAAGAGTCACTTTTTTAGGAACCAAAGTATTCCCTGTTATTTTGCCCATAGAGAAAACGGTTGTTATTTTCATTAATTGTAGAGTCCTCAACTAATGCAGCAGGAGGCTCGGAAGGACTTTAAAAAGGAATGATCGATAGGTCAAGAACATCAAACAGAAATCTTTCTATATTTTGAAGAGGGCGCTAGACTGCAGGACTGGTAACTATGGAAACCACGACCAGTGCTCTTGATATCCCGGTCAACTACATCCTCGGGCGATGTACGCTCGGTAACTGGGATGACGATGATGAGCCGACCATGACCACGTTGAGCGTCCTGAATGTCTCCTATGTTGTCAAGGAGCCTGTGGGGCCATGGTGGAAAGGGGCGTGTCTACGGCGCATACGTCATAAGCTCGTCCTGAGAGACGCCTGCATGCATCTGAAGACCGGACAAATCACCGCAGTCCTGGGGGGTTCCGGTGAGTCAGTTTAGAAGATTTCCTAAATTTATTCTTACACTAAAGCTTTGTCTAACAATATCTACTGTTCTGACTGAAAAGACTTATCTGCCCGGTTTTCCCATAGTTTGTCTAAAATTATATTTTATTCTAATGTGATCATGGCTTTTCCTCATATATTTAAGGAGCAAGTTAGGCCTTGTAAAACTACTCATTAACTATGCAAACAGACGTCAAGAACTAGAGTATAGCATATTAAAATAAAGTTCTGATTTTCAGGTGCAAAAATATTTATATAATCATGGTAGAGTCGATCTTATATTCGCAGTATCGTTGTTTAGACAACTCTTTGATTTTCTAATGTGTGGCTTTTGTACGCAGTCTTGTTGTTTAAATTCCTATGGTGGTCTGCTTTTCAATAAACAATGTTAAATAAGAGATTTTTTATTAAATACCAAAGTTTCTCGCCCTCCAACAAGGGTGATGGGCAGATCATACAAAAACCATATCTAATGAACATTCAAAAGTGTCATCATGTATCAGCCTGTGCAGTCCGCATGTGCAGATCCAGAATGGCACTATCAATTTACAATGAATAAATGCTAACCAGAGACTTTCTTGAAACAAAACATGTCATAAAAGCAAAAGTGTCATCACTGACAAGCCTGTACAGTATGTGTCCGGATTGGAGACAACGTATACTGATTTGAATCATTAACTTATTACTTACCATTTGACCTCTAGGGTCGGGTAAGACCTCGTTGCTGGACTGCATCGCCCAGAGGGCTGACGGGACGGTGTCTGGCAAGGTCTACTACAACAACATGGAGTGTACGCCCGACATCGCCCAGACATACATGAGCTACGTGATGCAGGTAAGCGTCTTGGAACATTATACATGCTTATTATCCCCCGCCAGAGGCGGAGGGATATTGTTATGGCGTTGTCCGTCCGTCCGGCACTTTTGTGTCCGGAGCCATATCTTGAAGGTGCTTCGGTGGATTTCATTGAAACTTTGTATGAGTATATATATGGATAAGATGATGATGCACGCCAAATGGCATTGTACATCATCTATGAATAACAGTGTTATGGCCCGTTGTATCTTGAAAAAATGCTTTTTTGTGACAAAGCTCTAAATTGGTGGGGGATATCAATTCAACGAATTTGCTTGTTGAATATTCTTTTGCTAATAAACATGTACATCCATATGTATTACGGGGTTTTTATGGGATTTTTCTTGCAAAATTAATGTGTGGTTTGACATGTGATTCCATAAAATTCTAAGTACATAAATTTGTTATATTTAGTTTATTTTACTTATACACATATTTTATGGTATATTGTTATCTTTTTTTATGCCCCCGGTAGGGTGGCATATAGTTATCTCACTGTCCATCTGTCCGTCCGTCTGTCTGTCCTTCTGAAATTCCGTCACACTTGCGTTAAGGTTTCGAAAAATGGTCATAACTTTTGCAATATTGATCATAGCAACTTGATATTTGGCATGCATGTGTATCTCATGGAGCTGCACATTTTGAGTGGTGAAAGGTCAAGGTCATCCTTCAAGGTCAAAGGTAAAAAAAAAGAAAAAAAAATCGAATCATCTTTAGAAATATGTTAACATAAGGCTTTCTTGACAGTGTTAATGATATGTTCATAAACAAAAGTTCAGAGCTCTCCTTGTGTAAGAATCACACCTGGGATATCCTGGTTGCACTGAGGACATCATATCATTACCCCGGTTGGTTACAGGCAGATCGTCTGCTGCCCAGTCTGACGGTGCGAGAGACACTCCGGTACAGCGCACAACTACGTCTGCCTGGCTGGGCATCAAACTTTGACATTGAGGAGAAGGTACGAGAGTCTCTTGGTTATCATGATTATCTATGGAAATATATTGTTTTTTATTTAAGGAGGGGACTACATTATAAAGTCCCTGTTTTGAGATCTTGCTTGCATGTTTGCATGGAAAACACTTCTGTTGTAGTTTAGTTCTTGATTCCATATGTTACATTTGTTCGCATTCAAATCTTGTAAGCTTGTAAGAAATAAAAACAGATCAAAGCTCAAAACATTAACATGTTGTACACAAAACACATTGTTCAAATTTGTCCGAGATATAACTTCCTGATTCCTTTTCGTTACCATGTATTGATAGAATTTAAACCACTTGTTCACTGTTTGGCAAAATGGATTTTTTTTTAAACAAATTGTCACAGATTCGGAAAATAATGTATGTATTACATGCAAACAAGTGAAATATTAGTTCTGCTTAAGAAAACTATATGTTTGTTTATGGATAATCATCAATAAAAAACCTTCAAATTATAACGATTTTTTGCTATTGATGGTTTGAATTCCTGTCTTGACTTATATTTTTATATTTTTTTATTACCAGCTCATGGTGAGCATCCGTGATCACCTACTCCAGTCAGTGAGCGTCTACTGTCAGTCAGTGAGCGTCTACTGTCAGTCAGTGAGCGTCTTCGTCGTAAACATTTACATCGTTAACACTAGATGCCACATTCATTGTCCAATCTTCATGAAACTTGGTCAGAACATTTGTCTTGGTCTTTTTCAAAACTGGGTCACATGAGATAAAACACAACGTCACTAGGTCAAATTAAAGAATAAGATTGTATACACTCTAGAAGTATGAGTTTTTTAGCCTAATAATCCTGAAACTTGCTTAGAACTTTCCTTTTAATGATGTCTCAGCCGAATTCCAAAATGGTTTTTGTCCGTTGAAAAAAATGGCCACCATGGGGCCGGACAGTTTTCCTTATATGGCTATAGTGAAACCTTGTTAACACTCTAGAAGAAGCATTATTTGCCCAATCATCACGAAACTTGCTAAGAAGGTTTGTTTTAATGATAAATGTCCCAAGTTTGAAAATGGTTCTGGTCCATTAAAAAACATGGCTGACATGGGGGTGGGGAAGTTTTTTGTATATTGCTTCAGTGAAACATTACCTGCTCAGAACATTTAAGTTCCTATGGTTCTTAGATGAGCCTGTTTAAGCCTTTGGTCCTGTTGTTTTATTTGCATTATAATTATTATAAATTGTCCAAATAGTATAATCTTGTTAGTAAAAATATTAAATGACGTTCAAAATTATGAAAATCTTTGAACAGTCTTTTAAATGTTAATAGTTTATTCCTGTCTTTTTCAACTATATATTCTTGTTAAATTATTGCAATTGTGCAACTCAACTATTCTGCATAATTAATCGCCTTACTTTTTGAAACATTATGCCCCTAAAAAAATGTGTTATTTTGCTTATACGTGTGTGTTGTCTGTACTTAAGGAAAAATTGTTTCCCAACTTCCCTTCTCAAGTTATTTTCGTCCTTTTGCATCATTTCCACAGTGGACCATGTAGAGTGGCGGATTGCCGCACCTAATATAGTTCTTCTGCTTGATTCATTATAACCAGGTGCATGTTTACGACCTAAGCAGATGACTTATGCTTTTGTTTTGTGGAAAAAGAGTCATTTAATATTCGATCGTACTTTACGCAAAAAGGTATTTGTAAGGATGTATGTAATGTTTGACAACTTAAACCATATTTATGGTGTCTGCTCAACCGTTTTATACAGTATACATTATTCACTGGCAGTTACATATAAATTTGAAGCCAGTCCTAGATTTTATTTTAAAATATATAACTATAATAATAATATATTGTGCTTTAAAAGTATTTTTCAGGAAAGCATGGATAAATATTGAGCGGTACTTCAATCACATGTACTTACATGCAGCTATTAAAATAAAGACCAAACGTAAAAAGAATATAAAATGGTCCTAGAATGTTTTCTAAAGAGTCTTACAAATTTGGTGAAGAGTGAGATATTTAAGTACACAGATAACTAAGTATATCAATATGCGTATTATCTCAATTAATGCTTGGTCTTTATTTTGTTTGCTTGACTATTTTATCTAACTTTGTGTATGTTATTAATAATTCTAACAAATATTAATAAATCACACAATTTAATCATACATTTGATATGTTTGTATATAATAATTATTACCAGTATCAATTCACTGTAGCCCTTTGAGCGCTGGAACCGAATTTTGAAGGCCTTTGCAAACAGTTTGGATCCAGATGAGACGCCACAGAACGTGGCGTCTCATCAGGATCCAAACTGTTTGCTATTCTGATAGTATTCTTTGAAAAAAATCGAAGAAAATGCTAATTTTAGAAATTCAGCAGACGACATTTTAGCAGACGACAAATTTCCCAGCATGCAAAGGGGTAGAGATGTGTATCACTGTACAATATATTTGATAAATAGTAAGGCTTTTGGTAAGAGTGTTTACCGTTTCGAAAATAGCGACATTCATGGGTACATAAAATTATATTCCAAAGTAAGTTATATGTATACTGTAATCATTCATACGTGGTATATTCTGTAAGTGTATGTAATGCACACATGTTTAACTACTAGTACATACAATATTTTTATTGTAACTTTTATCTTAGCTTTTAGTCACACTAACACACTTACTTAACTTTTCAAGTTCATCTTTATCCAGCATTTGGACTTTCATGGCTTGGTGTGATTTGTTTCTTAAAGTGCAACATGCCCATTCTTTTAACTATGTATTTTTTAATAAGAGCTCAAACAGAACATTATATGAACTGATGTATAACTTTATTACTGATTTCACTGAGTGTTACTAGTACTTGTCAACTTTACTGTATACATGCATCAAAGTTATCCAGTTAATGCATATTGCAAGTAAGCTATTGCAGACAGTGTTAATCCAGAAATATAGTTATTTCAATAGTTATTATTGTCCAATAAACAACGATTTTGATTTCTGATGCGTAGAAATTTAATAATAAGGGTGTAACTCTGAGTCATCTGACCCTAACTCTTGTTACCCTAAGATGTTAAATAGCCACGCTTCAGACCATCAATTAGTAGCAACAGAACCTCAGAAAACGTCCTTATAAAGAAAATATCGGAGAAACTGCCCAACTCATTTAAAGCAGCACCCTGTACCTGTCCAATCTGATCACCTTTTCATACTCCACGTGCTATTTCCACTTGTCAGGTGAGCAAGGTGATTATAGATATGGGGCTGCGTCATGTGGCCGAGTCCCGGATAGGGGGCGGCATCGTGCGGGGCATTTCCGGTGGCGAGAAGCGACGCGTTACCATAGCGATACAGCTCCTTCAGAACCCGAGTGAGTAGGGGCTTTTGTTGAACATCATGGTTACACTGGTGGCGCCTTATTTGAGCCCTTTAATGATCAGATATGTCACCATTTTCTTGTTTAAAATAAGTTTGATATGGCAGCCAATTAAGGTAGCACTTGTACCTATTAATATGTTTGAACAGGACATACGATGTCAGTCGGACAATGTTAACACTAAAATCTAAAACACTAAGTTCTATAGTTTCCCGTTTCAGTCTGTAATTATGGTATAGGTTGTCGGGAATAGCATACATTTTGTATAAGAAAATCAGTGAGAACATGAATTTTCTTTAGAGTCAAAATGAATCCCTTGCTGTTTTGCGGGCAGACTAATGATCAGTGAATGATTTTCATATTGCATTGCTGTGATAATAAGAGATTAAGAATAAGATATTAAGAATAAGAGATTAAAATTTGCGATATAAAAATATGTTGCTCACTTAAATTTAAGATCTTCATATGAATTATAAAAACAGCCTAAATATACAAATCACATAATGTTTGCGAATTTCACTTAACATTAGTTGAGATCCAATTTAACAATTTTAAGTGCATGATGTTCCTACAGCAAAAGCTTGGCTATATTAGGATGTGATCATAATTTGTTAATTGGTTACCATACATACAAATTAGGAACAGCATACGAGTTTACTTAATTTATCACAGGACTCTAGATATACTTGCAATGAAGTGTGATTTGTCATTAAAGGATTTTGAAGTAGGACATGTACTTGACACTGTTTGATTTAAGATAAATTGGCATGAAAACCCCGTTGAAAATCATCATGGCTTGCCTTATATGTTCACATATGCTCATTTCATATCTTGTAAAATATGCCATGTAAGGCCATTAAATAAAACTTTTAATGAGCTACATATTTATGTAGTTTTCTCTGATATACACAAACAGACGTGTGCTGGTCGGAATTGCTGAAATGGAAACTAACTGGTGAACTAATTATTTTTCAATTGCCGAATTTCATTCACAGAGATCCTTCTGCTAGACGAGCCAACGTCGGGTCTGGACAGCTTCACGGCGCGCTCTCTGATCGCCTGCCTGCAGACGCTCGCACACCAGAGCGGCAAGATAGTCCTGCTCACCATACACCAACCACGCTCAGAGATCTTCAAAATGTTTGACAAGGTATATAAGGATTGGATTCATGGTCTGACTCTTAATTATATAATAAACAAAGGACTCTTAATTGTATATTATACAAATATGTTTGACAAGGTATACGAGGATTGTATTCATAGCCTGACTCTTAATCAGGGCTTACTCTGCCATTCACCAAATTAGCCAATGGCTACAAATAAGGAAATTTGGCTACAAAAGAAATACATTTGGCAACAAGGTTTTCTACATTATCACCCATAAAATATCCAAAATAATAAGAATTAAGACATAAAAAGTTATTTGGCTACAGCAAATTTTGAGCCAGAGGGAGCCCTGTCTTAATTATATAATAAACAAAGGACTCTTAATATTATATTATACAAACATGTTTGAAAAGGTGTACGAAGATTGTACAATTCATTCGTAGCCTAACTCATATTTATTTAACAGTAATTGAACATTATAGTCTATGGAAAATACATTAAATTGTGTATTTAACAAAAGATCTTGTAGTTTAGTAACTTTATGCTTGGTTTTAAAATATTGATTCTTAGGACCATGCATATGCTTACATATCCAGTCTCAATCCTAGGACCATGCATATGCTTACATATCCAGTCTCAATCTTTGATCAGTATGAAAATCACACTGAAAGAAAATTATACATAATATTTTAGTCTCGCTCTGGGAAAAGGGGGTTAAATGCATGTGCGTAAAGTGTCATCCCAGATTAGCCTGTGCAGGCGGAAGGGCCGACACTTTCCTCTTTTATGGAATTTTCGGTTTAAAGAAATTCTCTTCTTAGCAAAAATCCAGTTTAGGCGGAAAGTGTTGTCCCTGATTAGCCTGTGCAGCCTGCACAGGCTTATCTGGGACGACACTCTACGCACATGCATTAAACCCCCTTTTCACAGAGCATGGCTCATTTGTCTCATTTGACCATTAATAATTATGTAAAAAACTCCCGCCAGGTGGCGCTTCTGTCTAATGGCCAGATGGTGTACTTCGGTGAGGCCTCCCAGATGGTTCCATACTTCTCACAGCTGGGCTACAGGTGTCCAACATACACCAACCCGGCCGATTACTTTAGTAAGTGTGCGGGAGATTGGAAGTCATTATAGTATTGCTTTTGGGCTGTCCGGTTAACACATTGGTTGGTACACGCTCTTCTCTCCTTGGAAGGTTTTATCCCCGCTCACAGCACATGCCATCTGGGTTGGTGGTAACCATACCAAAATGTAGGGGATTTCTCTGAGTATTCCAGTTACCTCCACAGCTCATTACCACACCAAAATTGAATATGTTTCATTAAAAACTTAATAGCTGTAAATTGCAGCTAATATTTAAAACTCGTCCCAAACTTTTTTGAGTCAAGTAAGTTAATTAGGTAGTCGGGCTGGGTCACTATCAAGTTCCTTACATAATGCAACCTCAGGCATGGAATGACATATTTATTTCCAATGAAAATATGCACCCATCCAAAAAGCACTGATCATTTTGTACAGGTCTAGTTCTTGGTACAAGATTCCTCAGTAGTTGAATGAAAGGCCATTTACGCATATTGCTACATATACTAGTATGTTTTGAGCATTCTAAATGACCTAGTACAAAAATCCGTTCACATCTGATCCCGAATGGAGCTTATATAATATTTCGGTTCGTTAAGCCGGTTGCTTGTTTTGTTTTGCCGTAAAGGCACTTCCTTGATGTTATTTTATTTATAAATTTGTGCAAGTTGTTTAACGATCGATTAACGCATGCATTACATGTAGACTTTTTACTTTGGATTCTGCCGATACCAACAGTATCAACAGTTCACTAACATACCTCCATGCCATATGTTTGCCCTCAAAATCCTCGTCCATGACCCAGTTGACCTCACGAGTGTGGACCGGCGTGACAACGAGCGCCAGGGGGAGACAGAGGAGAGTCTGCAGGAGCTCGTGGAGGCCTACAGTAACTCCATGCTGCACAAGGACGTCGTGTATGAGATAATTGAGGACACCATGAAGCCGTCCACGGGACGCCAAATCCTCGCGCAAAAGGTCAACCATTTCCGGCCGCAGAATTCCAGCTTTTTCCGTAGCCTGTTCACCTTGTTACGGTACGCCCACTAGTCGTGGCCAATTTTTCCAATTCAGAAATCTGGCTGACTTCATCTATTAAGCTGAAATGAACTTCAAATGTAATGGATGGAGAAATGTATTCCTATTACACTTGTATTGATTTCGAATTTTAAATATCAAAGCAAAGTTGTCGATATGGTGGATTTCTTCAGTTATCCCCTTAAGCTCAAAGAGCCACAGGCTTTCAAAGCATCCAGCATAAAAATAGCTTAATAATGAAATTGCATTTCCATGCAGTTGTTTTGACATCAAAAGGTACTGGTTTAAGTCCCAATTAAAATGCTCATATTACATTTTCTGTTCTTGTACTTCCCAGTCGAATGACCTTGAACGTGTTCCGGGACCGCCCCAGCTATATATCGCGCATGTTCATGCTCTCCGGGTTTGTGCCGTTCATCTGCATCTTTCTCGGTCACCTAGGCACCAACCAGACCAGCGCCCAGGACCGCATTGGGCTGTTGTACCAGAGCTCACAGGTGCCCGCCATGGCAGCTGTGCTCAACGCTATTGGACTTTGTAAGTGCAACATTGTGGTCGCCTAGCAACACAAAAGGGACTCACACATTTAATTATTTACAAAATCATATCTGGGTTTCTATTTTGTGTGTTACTGTGGCCTTGTTGTTGTAGCCTATAGGTTAATATATAATACAATTCTGCTAGGTTCAAGGTGACTCAATCATAGACGGTCATATGCCTATTGATAGGGCCATTAGCAGCCTCAACAAATTAAGTTTTAAATCCAAGGCAAATTTTTATTGAAACCCAGCATTGAATGTTGATTTCTTAACCCAATTTCTATAGCACATATCAATAGTTAGGGCATAACATGTCTTAAAAGTTACTAATATGAAAAGAATAATCAATCAGATTTAACACAAATAAAATGTGATTGCTTTTGGGTTTAAAGGTTGAATTATTTTTCTCCTAAAAAATATATCACTTTAAAGAGAAAAAAAGCCACGGTATATGCCCAAAATATGTATTTATTATCATTTACATGAACTGAGCATGCATACGTTTTCAAATGTAAAATGTATTCCAAATAGCTTAAGATATTTAAGATAAGTTGTTAGGTTTCTATGTGACAATGCTTATTTTATAACAAATAAAGGGAGACAATTGAATATACTAAAATGAGCCTCGCTCTGGAAAACAGGGCTTAAAGCATGTGTGAAAAGTGTCGTTCCTGATTAGCCTTATGGGACGACACTTTATGCACATGCATAAAGCCCTATTTTCCCAGAGCGCTGCTCAAATATTAATGCACAAGTAAACTAACACAAATCATGCATGTTTTCTCATGCGTAGTTCCGGTGCTGCGTGACCTCTACTACCGGGAATGTCGGGACGGCCTGTACTCGGCCGAAACGTTCCTGCTGGCCTACCTCCTCCACATTCTGCCCTTCACCATGTTTACTTCCGCCCTGTTCTCCAGCATCGTCTACTGGTACGTCATATGTAGAGACCCCACGGTCGATTTATGACAATTTTTTCATGTTGTCGTGGTTTATCAATAAACAGAGATTTAAAATTTTGAAGATGCGCTTTTGTTGTCTCAAATGTTTTAAAAATCGGGCATCAGTACAGAGTTGTTTTATGGCTAATTAACAGTTAATTGAAAATATTTGATGTTCAAAGTCTGATGTTTTTTGGCATTTACAGCGAGGAAAATGTTTTGAGCAATTATAATTAACGCAGAAAACCTAATGCTTATTTTATACCAGGGACCTATATTTGTTTGTATAGGTCCCTGTTTATACATGTGCTGCTCCCAGCATCCGTTTTTATACGCCCGTATAAAATACGGGACGTATTATGTGAAACCCCTTGGCGGGCGGGCGGGCGGGCGGCGGGCGGAAGGCATCACTTTGTCCGGACTCTAATTCAAATTGTATTCATCCGATCTTCACCAAACTTGGTCAGCAGTTGCATCTAGTTGATATCTAGGCCAAGTTCGAATATGGGTCATGCCGGGTCAAAAACTAGGTCATAGGGTCAATAAGTGCNGTATGTCAGGTGAACATGGTCTATTCTGGGATTTCCCATGTATGTCAGGTGAACATGGTCTATTCTGGGATTTCCCATGTATGTCAGGTGAACATGGTCTATTCTGGGATTTCCCATGTATGTCAGGTGAACATGGTCTATTCTGGGATTTCCCATGTATGTCAGGTGAACATGGTCTATTCTGGGATTTCCCATGTATGTCAGGTGAACATGGTCTATTCTGGGATTTCCCATGTATGTCAGGTGAACATGGTCTATTCTGGGATTTCCCATGTATGTCAGGTGAACATGGTCTATTCTGGGATTTCCCATGTATGTCAGGTGAACATGGTCTATTCTGGGATTTCCCATGTATGTCAGGTGAACATGGTCTATTCTGGGATTTCCCATGTATGTCAGGTGAACATGGTCTATTCTGGGATTTCCCATGTATGTCAGGTGAACATGGTCTATTCTGGGATTTCCCATGTATGTCAGGTGAACATGGTCTATTCTGGGATTTCCCATGTATGTCAGGTGAACATGGTCTATTCTGGGATTTCCCATGTATGTCAGGTGAACATGGTCTATTCTGGGATTTCCCATGTATGTCAGGTGAACATGGTCTATTCTGGGATTTCCCATGTATGTCAGGTGAACATGGTCTATTCTGGGATTTCCCATGTATGTCAGGTGAACATGGTCTATTCTGGGATTTCCCATGTATGTCAGGTGAACATGGTCTATTCTGGGATTTCCCATGTATGTCAGGTGAACATGGTCTATTCTGGGATTTCCCATGTATGTCAGGTGAACATGGTCTATTCTGGGATTTCCCATGTATGTCAGGTGAACATGGTCTATTCTGGGATTTCCCATGTATGTCAGGTGAACATGGTCTATTCTGGGATTTCCCATGTATGTCAGGTGAACATGGTCTATTCTGGGATTTCCCATGTATGTCAGGTGAACATGGTCTATTCTGGGATTTCCCATGTATGTCAGGTGAACATGGTCTATTCTGGGATTTCCCATGTATGTCAGGTGAACATGGTCTATTCTGGGATTTCCCATGTATGTCAGGTGAACATGGTCTATTCTGGGATTTCCCATGTATGTCAGGTGAACATGGTCTATTCTGGGATTTCCCATGTATGTCAGGTGAACATGGTCTATTCTGGGATTTCCCATGTATGTCAGGTGAACATGGTCTATTCTGGGATTTCCCATGTATGTCAGGTGAACATGGTCTATTCTGGGATTTCCCATGTATGTCAGGTGAACATGGTCTATTCTGGGATTTCCCATGTATGTCAGGTGAACATGGTCTATTCTGGGATTTCCCATGTATGTCAGGTGAACATGGTCTATTCTGGGATTTCCCATGTATGTCAGGTGAACATGGTCTATTCTGGGATTTCCCATGTATGTCAGGTGAACATGGTCTATTCTGGGATTTCCCATGTATGTCAGGTGAACATGGTCTATTCTGGGATTTCCCATGTATGTCAGGTGAACATGGTCTATTCTGGGATTTCCCATGTATGTCAGGTGAACATGGTCTATTCTGGGATTTCCCATGTATGTCAGGTGAACATGGTCTATTCTGGGATTTCCCATGTATGTCAGGTGAACATGGTCTATTCTGGGATTTCCCATGTATGTCAGGTGAACATGGTCTATTCTGGGATTTCCCATGTATGTCAGGTGAACATGGTCTATTCTGGGATTTCCCATGTATGTCAGGTGAACATGGTCTATTCTGGGATTTCCCATGTATGTCAGGTGAACATGGTCTATTCTGGGATTTCCCATGTATGTCAGGTGAACATGGTCTATTCTGGGATTTCCCATGTATGTCAGGTGAACATGGTCTATTCTGGGATTTCCCATGTATGTCAGGTGAACATGGTCTATTCTGGGATTTCCCATGTATGTCAGGTGAACATGGTCTATTCTGGGATTTCCCATGTATGTCAGGTGAACATGGTCTATTCTGGGATTTCCCATGTATGTCAGGTGAACATGGTCTATTCTGGGATTTCCCATGTATGTCAGGTGAACATGGTCTATTCTGGGATTTCCCATGTATGTCAGGTGAACATGGTCTATTCTGGGATTTCCCATGTATGTCAGGTGAACATGGTCTATTCTGGGATTTCCCATGTATGTCAGGTGAACATGGTCTATTCTGGGATTTCCCATGTATGTCAGGTGAACATGGTCTATTCTGGGATTTCCCATGTATGTCAGGTGAACATGGTCTATTCTGGGATTTCCCATGTATGTCAGGTGAACATGGTCTATTCTGGGATTTCCCATGTATGTCAGGTGAACATGGTCTATTCTGGGATTTCCCATGTATGTCAGGTGAACATGGTCTATTCTGGGATTTCCCATGTATGTCAGGTGAACATGGTCTATTCTGGGATTTCCCATGTATGTCAGGTGAACATGGTCTATTCTGGGATTTCCCATGTATGTCAGGTGAACATGGTCTATTCTGGGATTTCCCATGTATGTCAGGTGAACATGGTCTATTCTGGGATTTCCCATGTATGTCAGGTGAACATGGTCTATTCTGGGATTTCCCATGTATGTCAGGTGAACATGGTCTATTCTGGGATTTCCCATGTATGTCAGGTGAACATGGTCTATTCTGGGATTTCCCATGTATGTCAGGTGAACATGGTCTATTCTGGGATTTCCCATGTATGTCAGGTGAACATGGTCTATTCTGGGATTTCCCATGTATGTCAGGTGAACATGGTCTATTCTGGGATTTCCCATGTATGTCAGGTGAACATGGTCTATTCTGGGATTTCCCATGTATGTCAGGTGAACATGGTCTATTCTGGGATTTCCCATGTATGTCAGGTGAACATGGTCTATTCTGGGATTTCCCATGTATGTCAGGTGAACATGGTCTATTCTGGGATTTCCCATGTATGTCAGGTGAACATGGTCTATTCTGGGATTTCCCATGTATGTCAGGTGAACATGGTCTATTCTGGGATTTCCCATGTATGTCAGGTGAACATGGTCTATTCTGGGATTTCCCATGTATGTCAGGTGAACATGGTCTATTCTGGGATTTCCCATGTATGTCAGGTGAACATGGTCTATTCTGGGATTTCCCATGTATGTCAGGTGAACATGGTCTATTCTGGGATTTCCCATGTATGTCAGGTGAACATGGTCTATTCTGGGATTTCCCATGTATGTCAGGTGAACATGGTCTATTCTGGGATTTCCCATGTATGTCAGGTGAACATGGTCTATTCTGGGATTTCCCATGTATGTCAGGTGAACATGGTCTATTCTGGGATTTCCCATGTATGTCAGGTGAACATGGTCTATTCTGGGATTTCCCATGTATGTCAGGTGAACATGGTCTATTCTGGGATTTCCCATGTATGTCAGGTGAACATGGTCTATTCTGGGATTTCCCATGTATGTCAGGTGAACATGGTCTATTCTGGGATTTCCCATGTATGTCAGGTGAACATGGTCTATTCTGGGATTTCCCATGCATGTTAGGTGAACATGGTCTATTCTGGGATTTCCCATGTATGTCAGGTGAACATGGTCTATTCTGGGATTTCCCATGTATGTCAGGTGAACGTGGTAGAGGGTCCAAATGGTACCTGTGTGGTGCGCAACCAGACGAACCACCTGGCGGCCAGCGAGGATGTGGCCCAGAGTCTCCTGCTCCAAGGTCAGGCCAACCGGAAGGTCGCAGCCACTGCAGTGCATGACCGGTCATCGCGGTCCCACGCTGTGCTTACTATACAGCTCTCTGCCAAGAAAATGGACTCGGACACTGTTGTCAAGTATGTATATTGTGATTCACTTCTAGCTGTTTTGTTGAATGATTGCATTTAGGGATTAAAGATAACTGGAGCCGTATCATTTCTATGTAAAGAAGTATGATGCTTATACCATTAAGAAACAAATCAAGTGATTCTGTTCCTTCACATATTTTCCGGTATATAAGAGGCAACTTTTTTGGAGATGAAATTTACTTATATTCTGGTGTGCCTAATTCATGAACAAAATCAGAATTTGTAAATCATAATTGCTTCAAAGCTTTGAATTATCTCAAAATTAAGTATTTATCTTTAATATTTTGTTGTTACACAAAGTGTCATATCTGTATGCTTAATATATATATGACGGGCGAGCCAGCTCAGTTGGAAGAGCGCTGGACTACAAATCCCGGGCACAGCAACACAACCTGTGTTGGGCTTGATCATAAAATCCTTTGTACGGCCATTCTCCTGCTACCTCTTATTCAAGCAAGGCAGTTATCAGTTTCTGGCATATAGTTTGTGTAGTGTTGAAAGCGTCATAAATCCAAATAACCAAACAAAGTATGCTAAATATTGGTACATAGATAGAGAATAACAGGTAACTGCCCTAGCGTTTTTTTTATATATCTGGTGAGTCTTAAAATACAATTTTGTGCCACGCCTGATACTGTGGACCCAGTATTATTTGTCAGACACTAATTTGTGTGTATTCTCATGGTTCCGCTCATCCTTGAATTCAAATGTTCACTGAATGTTTATGTCCGAAGTCTGATAACCGAAATATATCCAAGAATGTGTCATGACAGACTTAAGGGGGGAAACCAATTTTGACATGTCAGTAAATTTGTTAGAACCTGAGTTTTACATTTTAATACATTTGAAAAAGCGCCTAGAACAAGAAGCTGATTGGGAAAGTCTTGGACAACCCCAAGTTGCTATTGGTCCTCCTGTAGAGACACCTGGCTGAACGGGCAAGATATATCCTGGTATAGGGACTGATCATTTCCGGCCCCAAAAAGGAAAATGTAGACAAAAATGAGATTTTTTAACAATATTGCAATATTATTATAATAATTATATCACATTTTCAATCTACACATGTATATCAATAAAATTAACATTATTTTTCATTTACTATGTTATAGTAATCATGCATTTATTCATGCAGAATGTCCAAGATTTTTTTTCATTTGTGTCTTCATCCTGGAGGTCAGATGTTTCCTTTTAACTCCAGTGTTAATGTTGACCATTCGCAGGAAGGTCACAATGACTTTTGTTTATGCCCTGCTCGCTTACAAATTAATCGGATAAACCGGGAACCAAAACGCACGTGGTTGTCAATTTACGATTCTCTCCCTTTGCAGAATGTACTGGTATAGTGATGACGTAGTGTGTTATTTGCTTTGACAACGCAGCAAAACTCTTCGGATACCGTATATACACTTTCTTCATTCAAATAATGAAACCAATGAAAACACATTTTACATTTCGGAGTTTTCATGAATAATTTGGAATAATCTAACTTTTGCATTAAAACTTTTCTGAAAATAGCTTATGGAATTCCAAATTTCGCCATAATTTTATTACCGGACATGAGGTCCTGCAATATTAGAATCATTTCCAGCTTTTCCAATTTATTATCGGAAAAGTCCGAGGACCGACAGTATTTGGGAAGGATTGCTTCATGTACAAATTTACAACATCCACATGTCAAGCAAGGAAAGCCTTGATGTATTGATGGCTGAAAGAAAACTTAGTACAACAGAGAACACTGAGATCTTTTACTTTTGGTTAAAAGTCTAAAAGTGTGTTTTTTTAAATTACTTTGTGAACTATTTTAAAAAGGCATTTTCTCTAAATTAAAATCAAATCATTAAGGATGCATTTATTCTTCTACTGTTGTTAAGATAGGTATGCTCACCGTAAGCAAGAGCCTTCGGGCCTTTGACCCTCAGTTTTCCACTATAACACATATTTTTACCAAAAAATCTTATTCTCTTAAATTGCTTTGTGAATTTTTCCTTATAATCTTATAAAACACTTACCTGAATGTTTAAATGATCATAAAGCAAAGCATTGCAGCTGCCATCAGTTTTGGAAGTATAATGGCCTTTTGTTGTTCTTTCTCTACCAAAGAATTAATAGTGCCAACTCGGTAATATTTTGTTACATAAATGTTCTCACCGCAACTTAATCTTCTTGGCAGATTTGACTAAAAACTCAACACTAAACAATCTTAATGAGCTCTCTAGATTATTATAAACGAAGGCATTTTTCCTGTGACTAGTTTTGCAGAAATATGCCATGTTGTCTACTTTAGAGTATTGCAGGCTCCGATTTTGTATGCCCCCAACGGGCAGCATATAGTTTTCTCACTGTCCGTCGGTCAGTCTGTCCGTCACACTTTTCGTGTCTGATCTCTTAATTCAAGTAGTTCTCATCTGATCTTCACCAAAATTGCTCAGAAGTTGTATCTAGATAATGTCTACGCCAAGTTCGAACATGGGCCATGCCGGGCAAAAAACTAGGTCATGGGGTCACTCAGTGTGTTTCAACATTCAGCATAGTGTCCGCTCTCTAATTCAAGTAGTTTTCATCCAATCTTCACCAAACTTGGTCACAAGTTTTATATAGATGATCTCTAGGCCAAGTTTGAACTTTGGCCATGCTGGGCCAAAAACTAGGTCACGGGATCACTTAGTGCGTTTTAAACTTTCAGAATGGTGTCGGCTCTCTAATTCAAGTAGTTTTCATCCGATCTTCACCAAACTTGGTCACAAGTTTTATGTAAGTAATGTCTAGGCCAAGTGCGAACATGGGTCATGCCGGGTCAGAAACTAGGTCACGTGGTCAAAAACTAGATCAGGGGGTCACTTAGTGCGTTTTAAACATTCAGCATGGTGTCTGCTCTCTTCTTCAAGTAGTTTTCATCCGATCTTCACCAAACTTGGTTACAAGTTTATCTAGATGATCTCTAGGCATAGTTAAAACATGGGTCATGCCAGGCCAAAAACTAGGTCATGAGGTCACTTATTGCGTTTTAAACATTCAGCATGGTGTCCGCTCTCTATTTCAAGTAGTTTTCATTCGATCTTCACCAAATTTAATCAGAAGTTGTATCTAGATAATTTCTAGGCCAAGTTCGAACATGGGCCATGCCTGGCCAAAAACTAGGTCATGGGGTCACTTAGTGCGTTTTAAACATTCAGCATGGTATCCTCCCTCTAATGCAAGTACTTTTCATCCGATCTTCACCAAACTTGGGCACAAGTTTTATCTAGACGATCTCTTGGCCAAGTTCAAACATGGGACATGCCGGGCAAAAAACTAGGTCACGGGGTCACTTAGTGCGTTTTACACATTCAGCATGGTGTCCGCTCTCTAATTTAAATAGTTTTTATCTTTACCAAAGTATTCCTAACCCTCAAATGGGCGGTAAAGATATGCACATTTCAACCATATACCGTACCGCTTAAAAGGGGGTTGGTAGGGGTGGGTGGATGTTGAAAGGATTTGCCTTTGTCCTCCTTATGTCGCCATCACTTTTGTGATCATGATTTGAAACAGAATAAATTGAAAAGCAATTGTTGACATTACATCGGTCTTTCCTGTTACTGGAATTACTTTGCATACTAGTGTTTCGTTTCAGTGTTTCATATTTGTAGGTTTCTTTAATAACCTCATTTTATTCATAATTTCATAGAAGTGTTATTAAATGTTTGTGACAGAAGTTGTTTACAAAGTTAATGAGCAGAGCTTACAATTCTTTCGTTTCTATTAACATTGTGTTATGTTATAATACTGCAGTGTTAACGTATCACAATAATTTGTGATACACTTATGGCCTATCATGGCAGCCTAATTTGCTCCCTGACCCTACACACAAGGCTATTATTCTTGAAAACAAAAATCAAGAAAAAAAAATAATTGTTTAAGCTATTGCGGTTTCAAGTATGAGTTCTTGGCATAATTCTGCCTTAATTAAAACAAATTTTCTTCTAAGATTAGTTTGTTTCTTTTTTTGCGCAAACACTATGTAATCTCATAAAGAAAAATTAATTTAACATGTTCATCTAATCAAAACGTGACACATTTCTTGTTTTGATAGTCAACATCTCTTTAAATGCTTGGCTGATATTGCTAAAATTTCACAGATAAATAACCTTAATGTGTAGATGATTGTTAAGCATACATGCCATACGTCCCGGAAATGAAGAACGTGTCCCGCAGTCCCGGAAATCTGTCAAATGTCCCGGATTTTACAAAATCCATATATACATGTACCTTATCTTAGGCTTAACTGCACCTCAAATCTGTGTTCCCACTAATCCGCAGCGTCTTAATGGCAATGCCTACCCGAATAAGGTGACTACGCTACGTGTCAAAATCGATCAATTTACAGGGGTCCTGTTATCATATCGATTGTCTCGGCATCACAGGGGTTTATTCGTTGTTAATTGGCTTTAATAACTATGCTAAACTTTTATGGCTGTGTTGTTTTAACGGATTACGCGATGCACATTCATGAATAAATCCAGTGTCACCTGGATTTTCGCGCCTTCACGGCGTCTCATTCATTCACACTGGTAATGCAGCAAACAACATTCCCTTATGCTCAGCGCCTACTATGTCAGTTGTAACAGTTTGACCCTATAGCTTTCAGCGCACGTGCCACTCATGACAACGTTTGCATTAATCACCCGTGTAACACGCAGTCCACATTTAAAGTGTATACAGTGACTAAATTTAAATCCTGCAGATGATGTGACATGTACACAAAAGCAATTTGGTGCCCTTTTCTAACACGAAAAACATGTGGCTTGTTTAATTTGACGTTAATATATCTAGTGTATTTCGGATAGGCTTCCGAACTTAGCAATTTACGATGTGACAAAAAAATCGTACCAAAAATGCATAAATGTCTATATATATCGCTATATGTATACATGTCCCGGAAAATCGGCAAAAGTCCCGGAAAATTAAGCTCAATGTCCCGGAATCCGTCTGAAAATTTATGGCATGTATGTGTTAAGAAAGGAATTTTGATTGCAATATCTAAGCAAAGTTTGAATCTGTTTCTAGATGGGTTAATGAAACTAGGTCACCAGGTAATCTCTTGAAAAAAACAACTTTTTACCATTCCAGAAGCTACATTTATGACTTAATCTTTATAATTATTTGTCAGAATGTTTTTTTTTTACAATATCTAGTTCTTGTCTGAATCTGGGTCAAGTTGAGTGAAAAACAAGGTCATCTGCTCAAATCTGAGAAAAACCTAATAAACTCAGTAAATGCCTCATCTGTGACTTGATAAGGTTAAATCTAGAACTATCGTTGCATCCTATAATCAGGTGAGCCCTTTATGGCCATCATGGCCTGCTTGTTTTCCTCATTGAATATATAGTCCCCAAAATTGTCTACACTCCACTCTTTTTTGACTGCTTGGCAGATTTGGTGGTAACTTTCACTCATTAACTGCCTGGCAAATTTTGCTTTTACATCATAGCTGAAGACACTACATGTGTAGGTGAAAGTTAGGGAAGGCATTTTACCTGCAACCAATTTTCGCAGAATGATAACCCTTTGTCATGTTTCCCACTGGAGAATATGTACTTTCTTAAATTTGAGTTTCTCCGCTCCACTTAAACTGCTTGGGGGATTTTGTTTAAACTTACATGTTTACTGAAACTTAACCTACATGTGTGGGTGATCATAAATAAGAAATGTTTGCTGTGACCAGTAGAATAATTGGCCTTTGTCATTTTTTGGTGGCAACACCTCTTTCTTTAGCAGTTTGGTAAATTTGCGTAAAATTTCACAACAACCACAATGCAAAGATGATGGAAATGGAAGGATTATTTTGTCGCAGCTGCAAGTTTTTGAAACTATAGCTCTTTGATCATGTGTTGAATATATATAAAGATGATATTTTATGCCCCCTTTTTCGAAGAAAAGGGGGTATATTGTTTTTGGCCTGTCTGTCATTCTGTCCGACAACTTTAACCTTGGTCATAACTCTTACAATATTGAAGATACATGTAGCAACTTGATATTTGGTATGCATGTGAATCTCATGGACCTGCATATTTTGAGTGGTGAAAGGTCAAAGTCAATGTCATCCATCAAGGTCAAAGGTCAAATATATGGGTCAAAATCGCTAAAAAGAGGGCATAGTGTTTCTCAAACACATCACTTGTTGTGAAAGCAAGTTCATTTCAACTGACAAGTAAGGGTCCAAACATCGGTGTTTGTGATTCATCTAGTTTTAAGTGTTCTATATGTTTATGTATAAAATTTAATGTATTATTTAATGGTTTTCTTTCTGGTTACAATTTGATATATTGGAGTGCCGGGTCCTGTCTTTAAGGGACTAAATCACTGATTTGTTTTAATATTCTGAAGTTCATGATTAAATGCTTTAAATTGATAAATGTAAACATTGCAACTAAAGAGGTCCAGTATGATACAATAATAGAATTTCAGTAAGAAAAAAATAACAAGTTTATACCATCTGGACTCAAAACATTGACCTTTGGAGTAAAAAGTTATTTCCTAAACCACTTGGCGATTGGACTTATTTATATAAAGTTATGAATCTTTTATTATTGGAATCTGTGACAAAAAATTGGAAAATTGTAATTTGACAATCAGTGACCTAGTCCCTTTAAAGCCGGCCGAGTTGATGTTGGTATATTTTCCCATTTTTGTTATGTGTCGCAAAAAAGTGATTATGAGTCAAAATGTGATGGTATTTATGTCAGATGTGCAAAAAAATTGGTCAAAATCGGTCAAGAAATGCCCAAATTCACTACAAAGATGGGGCTTTGCAATTTCTGTCCATGGACAGAAATGATCAAAATTTAAACACGCGCGGGTCACATGTAAAACCACATGACCATTGCATCATTGTTTACAACGCCTTTTGCCATGGAGAACTCTTGTTATTTAGTAGTTCTTCTTTGTTTTGAAAAGCGCGGAAGTGGAAATCACATGAAATTGGTGCTCACGTGACCCAAAGCGTGCATACGTCACAGGTTAATAATAGTCTTGAGGATTCCGTTATGTACATGATTAGGTTTCGTATTTTTGATGCTTTTGGCATTTTTTGGCACAATTTTTGCGAAAATCAGTATGGAAGAGTTAAGCTTTAGAATGTATCTGACGAATACTGATCAATTCTGGTCAGTTGAGAAAACCAAATTGTTGTGAGAAATATCAACTCGGCCGGCNAAATCAGACTGGATTTGCTTATAGCTTGTTCTCAATTTGAATTATGAACCCATTATTTAAATTAATTTTTGTAAAACAGTCTGTTGAAGTGTTTAAGTGTTAATTATTCACTGAATTTAAAGCCAACGTGCATTTTTATATTTGCTTTGATATTGCATTGAAAAAAAACATCAACATGCAACAAACAATGTGTGCATTAGCATTTTAGGAAAATGCATATGCTAACAAACTAAAATATACAATCCACTGGATCTTGCAGTGACAAAACTCTCAGCCAAAGTGGTTTAAAATTGATAAGGAATCTGATAAAATGGAAATATGGATTAATGTTGGACAGCTATGAAACTTATCAGATGCATTTATTTTAAACACACGACCAAGTCTTTGAACATTAATCCCACTGTAAATAAAATAGTAGAAAGTTTGGCATATTTATGTGCGAGGCTTTAATGCTGATCCATCATGAAAGTTTGGAGGATTTGAAAAATGGAAAAAATACAAATGATTTAAAGATGGATAGCATTTTGGAATAGCCTGTACCTGTGTTTGCCATGATTAGTTGTGTTCCTGTATGGAATTTGAAGACATTCTGCAGAGGACTAGAATTATAAACTATCTATTATCTGAGTATGGAATATCGTCGAATCTAAAAAAAAGCTTAATTTGTAACTGTGTGGAATAAATATTATTGGTAATTTTCAAGTAAGTAATTTTCTTGCTTAATTTTATGATGATTAAGCACATCCTCAATTCTGACAGATAATGCTGTCACTATTGGACTCTTAGTTAAACAAATAAGCATAATTGTGTTAAAATTGTATCTTATATTTATTATATTCTGTTAAGTTTATGCACAGATTTCATGCGTGCTAAAACAGCATTTTATTGGGATTCTCTGATATCAATGTAAATAGATTCTAGTATATTGATTTATAATTTGTATAGCCTTTATATTATATTATTCTTGCATAAAGGTCATATTTGGGTTAATTTGTCCTATCGACTTTTTTATTATACTATAAGCACAGCAGTTGCAATTTAGCATGTTTAATGAATGTTACACGGTTTGTTAATCTACTTACAAGGTTAATAAGACTACTTTTTTCTGTTAGCTTTAAATCTTTTGGTTAAGTATGAATCACAAAATGTGGAGAATTTGCTGACTTTAGAAGAGAATTAATAAAAATAAGGGATGCAAGTTGGTTTGTTCATTTTCTAAATTTGTAATTTAATCCTTTTTTTAAATGTAAATAAATGTTGTAATTTTGCATCAACATGGGATTTTAATTTGTGAAAAGTTTATGTTAGAATTATGAACTTATTTTTTAATTACATTAGGCTTATTTGTATGCAAGATTATGTTTAGCTAATGTTTACAGTTAACCCTTTGAGCGCTGGAACCGGATTTTGAAGGCCTTTGCAAACAGTTTGGATCCAGATGAGACGCCACAAAATGTGGCGTCTCATCAGGATCCAAACTGTTTGCTATTCTGATAGTGGTCTTTGAAAAAAAGTGAAGAAAATGATGATTTTAGAAATTCAGCAGACGACATTTTAGCAGACGACAAATTTCCCAGCATGCAAAGGGTTAACATGATCAAAATATTACATATTATACATTCTGGCATATAATCAGAGTAGATTCACTTCAAATATTCATCAAAAAAATATTGCCAGTATTTTAATACGGATTATTTTTCAAGTTGAAGGTTCCAGGAAAGAAGTAAATACCAACCCAGCTTCCAGTTCAATCAACCCAAAAATGGTCAAAGCAGCCACAATATAATTTGTGGTTTGAATAGAATTGATATGGTTGAAACAAAATGGATTTCTTAATTTCAAATGAGTTTTAAATGATTTAAATTGATTTCAGCTTTACTTTTCCGTGGACAAGTTGAAAATTATTATATTTCTAACTTTGCCCTAAATTTATTTCTCAGAAGATCCAAGCATCATAAGTTGGTATTGAAATGGATGTGCCCTTAATCAATGACTTTGAAGATCCTAGCCTTGTTAGTTGGTATTGAACTAACTTTGCCCTTAAAGGGACTCGTTTACAGTTTGGCAAACAAAAATAAAAAATTGTCATAGATTAAAAAAGAATGTATGAATTATATTCAAACGAGCAAAATAACCTTTTTAAGAAAAATGGTGGAAATATATCTTTGTATAATGATAATCATCCACGAGTTTGTACAAATGATAACACGGTTGTAACGCTTGTCATCAATTATTTAGCAGCCGACAGGGTTATAAATATGTTTTGAGTACTGGAAGCGAGTTAGTTTTTGCTTCTAGAGGTCCTGGGTAAGATCCCCAGGTACATTTTTATTTAACTTTTTCTTGGTAATTAGAATTCTTAAAACATTTTCCAAATATAACAGTTTTGTTAGTAAATTAGTTTATGGGGATTTTTCAACAATTTTTAATAACTGACATTGCAGATTTAAGCCTCATCAGTTGTCATTGAAGATCCGTGATCATTGCTTATTCATGCTTGTAGGTTTAACCTAAATAATGAATTATGTAAGTTATAATATCCTTTATCAATGATCTGCCATGCTTCAAGATCCAAGCTCGATCATTTGTCATCTACAAATTAATTATTGTAGTCATCTAGAAATTAACTATAATACTTACCTAGAAATTAATTATTATAGTCATCTACAAATTAATAATTACATCCTAAATGAAAGCTCTGCCATGCTTTCAGATCCAAGCTCCATTTGGTGGACCTTGCAGGTTCGGAGCGAGTTGCTAAGACCCGGGTGCTAGGTCAGCAGTTAACTGAGGCCAAGTCCATCAACCTGTCCCTTCACTACCTGGAGTCCGTGATAGTAGCCCTGCAGGAGGAAGCACTTAACAAGGAGAAGGTCGCACGCACGCGCACATCCGTCGGCAATCGCAAGTACGTATGCCAGCCTGTGTGACTATTTCATTTACTGTATAATCTTTAATTGACACCCCAGGGGTCAGAACCTTTTTCCAAAGGGGCCATTAAATATAAGGCCAATGTTATGTAATTTTTTCATTCTTATATGCATGAAATATTGTACCTTAACGGTAAAGCAACTACACAACTGTATTATAATCCAAAGAAATTTAAATATTTTATGTTTAGGACATCTGTTTTGTTTGTACATAAATATATAAATTGCAAACTAAAGTTGTGTGATTACACAGTATTGACAAAAGTTGAACTAGGAACATTGGGTGTGGAGCGAATTTGTGATAAACAGTGCTTTCCAACATAATCCTCGTAACTTGTTTCATTTACTTATTCTAGAAAAGATCAGTGCTCATGCCATACACATTGATATTAGTTGATTTATACCCATGTTTAAGGTATTACTTCTCAAATCGCCCCACTTCTGCTGATGACATACGCGGGCCCCGTCATGTCCCCTACAGGAACTCCCTGCTTACTATGCTCCTCAGGGACAGCCTGGGTAAGCATCAGCATGCTTATGGAAGTGCAACTTCTGTGCAGGGATTGAGCAATGTCTGCATATAGCTAGATAATTTAGTCCCTTCTGAAAGTGACGTTCCACAGGAACACAGTCAAATCTCTTGGTGTTAAATCAAAGCATGGACAATCACATGCAAAATTGATGGACCATGTAAAATTATTGTGCTTTTATGTTTACTTTGTTAATTTTGTATTGATTGATTGATTAATTAATATACAATTATTATCCCCCGCCAGAGGCGGAGGGATATTGTTTTGGCGTTGTCCGTCTGTCCAGCTGTCCGGCTGTCCGTCCGTCCGTCCGTCCGTCTGTCCGTCCGTCCGGTACTTCTGTGTCCGGAGCAATATCTTGGAAGTGCTTCGGCGGATTTCATTGAAACTTGGTATGAATACATATATGGATAAGAAGATGATGCACGCCAAATGGCATTGTACACCATATGTTAATAACGGAGTTATGGCCATTTGTATCTTGAAAAAATGCTTTTTACTATAGGCACTTTTGTGTCCGGAGCCATATCTTGGAAGTGCTTTGGCGGATTTCATTGAAACTTGGCATGAGTATATATATGGATAAGAGGATGATGCACGCCAAATGGCATTGTACACCATCTGTTAATAACGGAGTAATGGCCCTTTGTTTTGTAGTATGTTCATCCGTCCGATTTGCACCCATCCTCAAACAAAAGATATGTTGCGGGGGATATCAATTCTACGAATTTGCTTGTTCATACATGCATTATTCATACATGCATTATTCATTCATTCATTCATTTGTTAATTCATTCATTCTTTCATTCATTCAGTATTGATTAAATAAATAAATAATTCATTCATTTTTTCATTCATTCATACATTCAGGGGTTGCATTAATTTAAAAATTGGATTGTTTGCGCTGATTGATAAATGTTTTGAATGACAAAACTGCAGTAATGCGCCATTTGTCATACCAGTAAGCACTTCAGAGGGAATGTCATAGTTCTAAACTTTCACAAGCAAAAACACTGCCAGGTGGTGATGAACCATTATTAAGGATAGCTTGATTGATTTTATAATTTTTAAATTGTAACTGCTTCCTTTTGTATTGCACTTCATTTCTCTTAATATTAGTTATTATCAAGATACCAATTATAAATGTTCATCACGAAAGAGACAATTTTTTATCATAAAACTTAAGTCATTATATTAATATGTCACTATCTATAAGAGGAAGTGAAAATAAAAGTGAACTATTATTTGAGGACCCTTTAAACCTTGAGTAAACATGTTTACCATTGATTAACGCTTTATGACAACTACTCTTACAGCACGATTGTTTGTCTTTTTCAGGGGGCAATTGCATGACTTCCATGATAGCCACAATCTCTCTGGAAATATCCAACCTCGGTGAATCAATATCCACGTGCAGATTTGCTGGTCGAGTAGCCTGCATTGCCAACGCTGTATCGTAAGTTTAAATTATATTTCTTATATTAAATGATGACTACTGGTTTTAAGTTTAGTAAGGATTATCAATGGTATTTACCTTCTTATTACCAGTAACCTTACAGAGTTGAAGATTTCTTTCTTTAAACATAAATAGCATTGTTTGCAATATTTATTGGTGCTCATTGAAAAAAGTGTGTACATGTGATATACATTTTAGTTTTAAAACAAACTAAACTAGTGAAAACTTAAATATATATTGATTTTCAAGTGAGGAATGAGGATTACAAAAGTTTTTTTTGGCCCTAAATTTGACAAATTCTTATTCAAGAAGCTTCATAATATGAAGAGAAAATGAGTAAATTCTCATTATATGTGTATGATATAACTGTAGATGCAGATGTTGGCAAGATCCTATAATTAGTCACTGTTATAGAATGTCTAATAGTAAGTAAAATACTTGTAGTTATACATTCAGTGACCCAGGTCATAGCTAAATGTGTCATTTATTGTTGTTTTTATGTATTTATTATGCATCATAATGATTTTATTGTATTTTATGTATTTATAACCCATCATAAAAATATGTTTTAAGATATGAAAATGTCAACATTTGAAATATCAGCTATATATTTGAGTTGTATGTAGATGAAGAATGTTTTGAATAGCATTTTTCTGCATTTGATTGGTGTATGAACTGGATTGAAAATTACGCCTTATTTCATAAATACTGACAGTGTTTGTGCATAAATTAGGCATCATTTTCCCGAAAGTTCATACACCGGTGACATGCAGAAAAATGCTATTCAATACTTTTAATTACAACCAAAAAGACAATAATTGCCTGTATTGTTAACATACAAAAGGCTACAATAGACTTTGATACACTGGCGTATGAACCAAGTTTCAATTTAATTTTCTAACAAACAGCATATTGTTGACGTTTGCACCAAACTATGACGTCATTTCACTATTGAGAAATAAAAAACAATTTCAGTGAGATTCATGCAGAATGTTGACATCATTTTGTAACTTGTTTATGAAAAAGTAGTTCGGTCATGAAAATTTAGGTTTAAATTTGCATTAGGAATTGGTTCATCGGGAAATAAAAAACATTTCATGTGATTGAGTTATCTAAGCAGAAGTTGAAATGATACCAAAATATTGGACAAAGATGATAAAAAATATTGGACAAATATGATAAAAAAATGTTGGAAAAAGTAGGAAAGAATTTTGTAATTACAAATGGGCTTCAGAATGACATAATGAAAAAAGCATCACAACTGTTTAAATGGGTGAATTATGACATTGTCTCTGAGTATATCATTGAATGCAAAAGAATTGAAAAAAATGTTGATATAAACACGTCCTCACATGAAGTTGTTTGTCTTTCATAAGATATCACTTGAGACTGTTTTGTTGGCATTATGAAGTGAAGTTAATGGTTTGTAAACACTTGCATTTTTGTTTCAACATTGTCTAAAATTTATGAATTTACAAACAATATCGTACAAAATTTAATGCAAACAGTGGAATGCAGCTACCTAAAGACTGAATTACTTTTTGTTATCTATGCTTCTAGTGCCTTCCCCAGTAATTGTTTGCTGCATTTTGAAATAATTATGAATGTTTCTGATTTTTTTTGTTTCATAAGTGCGTAACTTATTTATCATACATGCTAGTGTAAGAATTTTATTTCTAAGGATTTGCACATTTTCATCGGCTGAAATCATTCAGAAAGCAACAATTTATTTAAGAGTTTAAATATATGTTAATTTATTTTTAATTAAAAAAACAAAGATGAAACATATTGATCTAAGACTGTTCACTGTTTTCTGGTGCCTACAGAGGTGACATTCTTTGGTAGGTACAGCACTGCATGCTCTCTTGTTTAGACCCCATACTGCAGGCTAGTTGAAATCTGTCTTCTGTATGCAACAGTTCGTAGTTGTGATATGTCTGCTAGATCCATTAGTCAATGCTAGTTGTGATATGTCTTGGGTCCAGCAGTCCATGCTAGTTGTGATATGTCTTTTGGCTCTAGCAGTCCATGCTAGTTGTGATATGTCTTTTGGCTCTAGCAGTCCATGCTAGTTGTGATATGTCTTTTGGGTCCAACCAGTCTGCAAAATAAACCCATCCCCTGATCGCCAATACGATGAAATCTCCGCTCTGGCGATAAAAAAAGGGTCTATTGATCGCCTGATTGGCGATGAGCAAAATCCCAAAAGACAGTTTTGAAATAAACCGACAAAAAATCAATTTACAAAAATTTGTTTGATTTCGCAATCATTTGAGAACGAAATTAATAGTCGGCATTCGGGAAATTTGTGTTCGGTACCGATTTTGCCCAGTATTTAATTTATTTATTTCCGATTGGTTAGCGGATGGCACGGACATGAACTGCAACTGACGAAAAATCTTTGCTAATGACCGCCATCTTGAAATATTTTAAGTGATTGATGAGCAAATTTAAGCAGTGCAATAGCATATTGTAAAGCAGTATGTAAACCAAATAATATATATTTATCATGTATTTGATAGGTAACTGGATTTCATTTTCTGAAGTCGAACGATATGCACATTTTATTTCATGTGCAAAACACGTACATTTTTCAGACAGTCGTTTTCGGATACAGTATTTGTCGTCGATTATAATTTATTTTCGACGTTCTTTATAAACAATAAAAATGACAAATACACATGTGGTAATACGGTCGGTCTGATTTATAATATTTCGCATTGTATTCACCAGAAATAGCAACTAGAAAGACTAAAAAACAATTAGGGCTCCGAAGGAGGGCTCTGCCCTTTATACCCATTAGGGACCTGCGGCACCAGACTCCAGGCAAATTTTCAACAATTGACAGCCCTGTCAGACGTCACGTTTTTGTCAACGTGTGATGCCACATCATTGATAGATCTATGACAATTATGCTGACTCAGATGAAAACTTTGAAAACAATAAAAATAACAAAATACTGTGTAGAAATCTCATAACTCTTGTAAATAAGCCAGATATCAAGAATGGAATAACAGTCTCAACACTACTGACTACCCTTTATTGCAATACATGTATAAAGAGTGTTGACATCCTTTCATGATATCACTGAAAAAAAAATTTGGCTATGAAAAATTGCCTCTAGCTATGAAATGTTGAAAGTTTCATAGCCACATTGGCTATGAAGACAAACATGTTTGTTTTGCAGACTGGGTCCAACCGACCATTCTAGTTGTGATATGTGTCTTCTGGGTCCAGCAGTCCATACTAGTTGTGATTTGTCTTCTGGATCCAGAAGTCCATGCTAGTTGTGATGTGTCTTCTGGGTTCAGTAGTCCAAACTAGTTGTGATGTGTCTTCTGGGTCCAGCAGTCCATACTAGTTGTGATGTGTCTTCTGGGTCCAGCAGTCCATACTAGTTGTGATGTGTCTTCTGGATCCAGCAGTCCATGCTAGTTATGATATGTCTTCTGGATCCAGCAGCAGTCCATGCTAGTTGTGATATGTCTTCTGGATCCAGCAGTCCATGCTGGTTGTGATATGTTTTCTGGATCCAGCAGTCCATACTGGTAGCGATATGTCTTCTGGATCCAACAGTCCATGCTAGTTGTGATATGTCTTCTGGGTCCAGCAGTCCAGGCTAGTTGTGATATGTCTTCTGGATCCAGCAGTCCATGCTATTTGTGATATGTATTCTGGATCCAGCAGCAGTCCATGCTAGTTGTGATATGTCTTCTGGATCCAGCAGTCCATGCTAGTTGTGATATGTCTTCTGGATCCAGCAGTCCATGCTAGTTGTGATATGTCTTCTGGATCCAGCAGTCCATGCTTAGTGTGATATTTCTTCTGGGTCCAGCAGTCCATACTAGTTGTGATATGTCTTCTGGGTCCAGCAGTCCATACAAGTTGTGATGTGTCTTCTGGGTCCAGCAGTACATACTAGTTGTGATATGTCTTCTGGATCCAGCAGTTCATACTAGTTGTGATATTTCTTCTGGGTCCAGCAGTCCATACTAGTTCTGATATGTCTTCTGGGTCCAGCAGTCAATGCTAGTTGTGATATGTCTTCTGGGCCCTGCATTCCATGCTAGTTTTACTTCTGGACCAAAAATCTATACTTCATGCACTGTCTTCTGTATCCACCAGTCTATTAAATTAATTATCTCTTTTCTGTACTGAAAAGTCAGTATTATTTGTTTTGTCTCGTGAGAACCAAGTAGTCCATGCATGCTGGCTATCTACTGGATAGAGCTGTCCATTTTAGTTGTACTCTTTCTACTGGACTGAGTTGTCCATTCTAGTTGTACTCTTTTTACTAGACTGAGTTGTCCATTCTAGTTGTACCATATCTACTAGACTGAGTTGTCCATTCTAGTTGTACTCTATCTACTAGACTGAGTTGTCCATTCTAGTTGTACTCTATCTACTAGACTTAGTTGTCCATTCTAGTTGTAATCTATCTACTAGACTGAGTTGTCCATTCTAGTTGTTCTCTATCTACTAGACTGAGTTGTCCATTCTAGTTGTACTCTATCTACTAGACTGAGTTGTCCATTCTAGTTGTACTCTATCTACTAGACTTAGTTGTCCATTCTAGTTGTAATCTATCTACTAGACTGAGTTGTCCATTCTAGTTGTTCTCTATCTACTAGACTTAGTTGTCCATTCTAGTTGTACTCTATCTACTAGACTGAGTTGTCCATTCTAGTTGTAATCTATCTACTAGACTGAGTTGTCCATTCTAGTTGTTCTCTATCTACTAGACTTAGTTGTCCATTCTAGTTGTACTCTATCTACTAGACTTAGTTGTCCATTCTAGTTGTAATCTATCTACTAGACTTAGTTATCCATTCTAGTTGCAATATATATCTACCATAATTATTTGCCCATTCTTTTTGTATTCTATCTACTAGACTTAGTTGTCCATTCTATTTGTATTCTATCTACTAGACTTAGTTGTCCATTCTATTTGTATTCTATCTACTAGACTTTGTAGTACATTCAATTTGTTCTCTTTCTTCTACTGGACTAACCAGACTATTATTACTATATTTACTGGACTAAGCAGTCCATGCTTTTGTGCAGTTTCTTCTCGGTCTAGTAGTCCATTCTAGTTGTACCGTCCATACTGGACTGATCAGTCTATTCTTGTTTTACTCATCTACTTGACTGGGTGGAACAGTTGAGTTGTTCTCTGTTTTGTGTTCTTGACTTTTCAGTCTTAGCCAGTTTTACTCTCTCTGTTTAGATCCAACTTTCTATGACTAACATGTTTATATTATTTGTTTTTACTTGCAACGTTTTCAATAAAAACGATTCTGGCAGAAGAAACAAAACAAAAGTTTGAGCAGTTGTTCTTAAAAATCGAATAATTGGGATCATCTTTATTTATTTTGAAAATCAAGATATACATGATTAAAATATTAGTTTTTAAGCAGAATTAATATTTGCTTTTTTGCAGAATTATGCCTGAATATGTTCTTATACCAGTATGTTTAAGGTTTGTGTGCAAGATGAAATGTAGGTTGGGGTTTGCAGGGAACAAGTGCATATCTCTGTAACTACAACAGATATTCATTTGAAACTTTGCACATATTTTTGGGATCATAATACCTTCACACACCATGACCGATAGCTCTGACCCGCAATTAAGCAGAATGAAACACCATTTTAACTGTAAATATTCAGGTAAAAGTTTGCGTGTAACAACTCCTATCTCTAGCTTATAGGATTGCATTTCGGGCTAGTAAGGTAAAGGCCAAGGTCACTGTTGCTAAAAATACATAAAAAGTTTATATTCAGTAACTTCAGTTAGTATGGTAATATTGTTCTGGAATTTGTTTTTGAATGTAGGTTTCATGATGATTTAGCGGGGGATTGGATTTGGGGCCAGTGGGGTAAAGGTCCGCTACATATGAGTAGTATGGATCGAGTTATTTTTCTGTAATTTTGTGTGCATATATCTTACATGCAGATGTATTTATGGATTGCATTTGGAGCCAGTTGGGTCAAGGTCACTGTTTCTTAAAAAAGAAAAATTGTTTCTGCTCATAACTCTAGTCTGATGAGAGGTATTATGCTGTAAATTGTGTATGAAGACCTTGGTTGCAAAGTTAATTAAATTCACCTAAATTAATTGGTTAAAAAAAAGGTTATTTCTTGGCATGGTCTTATTTCTTGATTTAATTGATAAATTGTCATATTTTAGTTTACATTTACTATATAATTACTACAGATTTTCAACTTCCAATATGTCTTTGTAGTCATGATATCAGATGACTGACAGAAAATGGACATTACATAATAGAAAAGGAAGTATAGTTGAGTGCTCTGTCTTGGGACAGCTCTTGTTTAGCTATTTACCTGAGTTTGTGTGGCAGTAAATCCCTTAGCAATCTGTCATGTGCATAAAAAGAACTGATATCCAAACTTTAAGAGGGGTGGATCATTTATTTATTATGGGACTGCTAAGGTGTAAATCTTTTACAGCAGCATTGTCTGGTCAACCAGAATATCTGAGCTTGACTTGAGCTTCAGAGTCGTAAATCATAATGTACTTAGAGACATTTAAGACCTACGGCAATAAAGCAGCTATAAGTATCTTTTTCTTAGTTCCAAAAAGTTTTTTGTCTTTCTTTAATTTTAACCAAATAATAATACATCAATTTTATTTTAATTTTTCTGAATATTTTACTTAGTTCTTATTGTCACTACTTTCTGCTATATTCATATGACAACACCGCATACTTTCATACTTTCTTTGGTGTTCAAAACCAAGCAATCAACAGTGTGAGACTTATTGGCCATGAGTTATTTATTAACATAAATTTCTGTCAGTAATGGAGCTTTATTAATGTTCTTTGTTCTCACATATAGAAGTGTGATTGCTTCGTGTCCAACCAGGAATGTGCAAAGATTATAATATTATGATTCCAATTTTTCAGGCGTAACGAAGAATTAGATGAGAAATCCTTGATTAGGAAATTGAGGAAAAGAATTGCAGAACTGGAGACTGAATTAGCCTGCATCAAACTGGATAAGGTAGTGTTAGTTTAAACCTATTTATTTTAGCTCGATTGCATCGATCACCTGAGGCTTATTTGAAATGCTCTCGAGTCCGTTTCCTGGGACCAGTACTTGGTGTCTATGGGGTTGATGGAAAGAAACGCTTCGGCGGACACCATTTACACTATGCCACGGCTACCTTTACCTACCTTTTAAGGTAGTGTTGGTTAAGCTTATCGTTGAATTTGTCTTCTTATTTAATGTTTATTATTTTGCTTTACACAATTTGAAATCATCTGTACAGTTTATGTGTTTTCAGAGATTTAAGTTTAGAAAATGTGTACCGCAGTATAGCACTCTTGGTCAAAGTACTTAAATGTATTATTCTCTAGGTCAAGGTCACAAATAAAGTTCAAATACAAACATGAAATTTTAGTCCAGACACAAATTATGTTAGACATACTGCAGCCAAAGTGGTATTTTCTATATGAAATATAATGTGTCATGCATATTCTGCATTGTCTGTAAGTGACAGGTCAACTTAGGTGACTCAAATATAAATTTTAAAAGATTTGCACAGATATATATTTTACTCTCTAATGCTTTTCAAACCTATTTTCCCTGTTAAGTAGGTTACACAAGTCACAAAATTATCAATGTCCCAAGCACCACATGTCCAAGCCTCAATGTGTTGGAATATTATTCATGCTTTTATTGATGTTCAGGAGGGAGATTCCGACATCCGTATGCAGCTGACAGAGGCCGACAAGGAGCTATGTGTGGAGGTGGTCAACCAGTACCTGTCTGGCCGGATAGCTGACCCCATATCTGCAGGTGTGTGCATCTGTATGACAACTTAGGGTCTTAGTGGTTTTTTTTACCTGGGAGTCACGTACGTGTCCTGGACTCATACAAATCTCTGGGGATGCAAAGTTTTGAATTATGTGAGTCCCAAAAATGAATTGAAATTTCTAAAAAATAATATAGTTTACTATTTGGACTCGTTCTTTCACTTTGGGGACTCATAGATTTGCAAATAATCAAGTCCCAGGACTCAGATGAGAAAATTTGTAAAAATATCACTGGGGTCTGTTGAACCTAATTATTATTAGACTGTTATTCAACCCTAGGAGATGGTGTAGGGTGGGAGGGGGCGGGGCTCACTTTCGCAGTAATATTTGAGTCTGTATTTTTGATGAATAGAAGATACAACAATCATTGCTTTTTGATGAATACAAGATACTGCAATCATTGCATGTTTGTTTGCAGGTTTTATTGTGTGTAGGAAACTGGTTCAATTTTAATGCTCTGTTGGTTTTTCTTGGACAATTATTCTCAAGAACAAAATCGTAAAAAAATGCGGTATTTGATGATTATTAATGGTAAAAGGGAGGAAATAATAGGATAAATAGAATATTATGTGAGTTTTGGATAAAGATCAAGTGTATCACGCTCGACTCGAACCATGGAAGGACTCGGCAAACCTCGCACTACCATGGTTCTTAGCCTCGCATGATAAGCTTGATCTTTATCCAAAACTCACATTATATTCTCAATATGACAGTCAACAATATGTGAAGCTGTAAAACTTTGCAGGAATTGCTTTGTGCGGTAAATTAATGTAATTCCTTTCAGCGAATTTGTCATGATAAATTTTTGTTTCAAAGGTATTACTGACCCTCACAAATTCCGTGAGTGTTTGAGGATCCTAAAGAAAGTCGTGTCCAGGGCTCACAAACTGGATCCCAATAACAACAGCCCCTACCGGTCAGGCGGAGAGGCCGACCTGGTTCCCATTGCAACGATAGAGCGCAACGACTCACAGAAGCTGAAGGAAGACAATGAACCGCCCAGGTAGATATTGTGTGTGAATGGTGGACATTGTTGCAAGGCTTCATGGCACATTTGGAAGGAGGTCTAATATGTCAGCCTTGTCTGGGAAAATGGGGCTTAGTGTATTTGCGAAAAGTGTTGTCCCAGATTGGCCTTTGCAGTCTGCACACGATAATCAAGGACGACACTTTCAGCTTTGATGTTATTTTTTGTTTAAAGGAAGTCTCTTCTGAAGACTGCACAGGCTAATCTGGGACAACACTTTGCGCACATGCGTTATACCTAGTGGTTGGAATCGGTTCCCCAAAACCGAGTTGATTAATCGGAGGCCATAATCAGTGATTAATCAATTAATCAGCATTTTTAACAAAAAATGAAGTTTTTAATATGTTAACCAGTTTTTTTTGTTGATATTAACATTATATTGCTATATTTTATCAAAAAGAACTTGATCGTGACTATTCCTTATGTGTTTTGTGATTGAATAATGAATAAATGCTAAAAAATCTTGCTTCGTGTTCGAATTAGTGAAAAATCTTGTGGCTGCGATGTTACGTACTGTGTTGAAAACGGCGTTAAACCCCAATAACAACAAGTCAACAACAAATCTTGTACAGAGTGAAGAATATTATAGATTGGTAAATAAAAAAAGATCTTTACTGTTTTCTGCAGTAATTACAGAACACATATTTCATATCAAGGTTCCCGTCCTTCGCTGGTTTAGTAGGATCGATCAGTTTGACTCTAAAATGGTTCCAAACTTCAGATTGTTTCTTAGATTTTTTAGGAAAGGGAACAAATTCTTCTCTGACCGACATCTTGAATGAATTTCCTATACACATCCGTATTACGATCGCTGATTAGTTTTAAAGGGGTTGTTTTATCCAATAAAAAAGCTCGTTTCAGTTGAGCGGTAAACAGAAATGGTGTAGTAAAAAAATTATCGAATGATCGGTACGGTAAAAAATTCGTCAACTTTTCGTCGACTCAAAATTTTCATTGTTATCGTCACGTCAGCAGCAATTCATTGACGATGCGTGGACGATCTGATTAATCAACTAACCACTAGTTATACCCTGTTTTCCCGAGCAAGGCTTTTATGCATGTCACTGGTGTTCAACCTTTAAGATTTATTACTATCCCACGAAATTCTCTCTTAAAGTTACAATATCAATACAAATCTATGACATGTAATTCGGTAATTACAGCACTGTCATAAAGTAGTATCCTTGTTATGAAGATGTGCAAATAATATGTAGAATAATGTGAAGATTTGAATAAATAACACCTCAGTAAATTGATTTCTATGTAAAGGTGTAAAGCGGAAGGCCAGAAATATGGATGTTGGCGTGTGCCATCTTTCCAAATGTGTTGACATAGTTAAAATGGTGGTAGGTGGTAGACATTGTACATTAGAGCCTTTAATTCAAAATCACAGTTCTTTCTTTTTTTTGTCACCATATTATTCAGTTTTGTTATTGATATTGAAACTTTAAATTGAATGGTAAATCCTGGCCAAAACAAGTCGCATGGCATGTATGTATTAACCTTTTTTAGCTCACCTGAGCACAACCTGCTCATGGTGAGCTATTGTGATCGCCTTTTGTCCCTTGTCCGTCGTGCGGCAACATTTACCTTGCTAACACTATAGAGGTCACATTTATTGTCCAATCTTCATGAAACTTGGTCAGAACATGTGTCCCAATAATATCTTGGACGAGTTCGAAAATGGTTCCGGTTGGTTGAAAAACATGGCTGCCAGGGGGCGTGGCAGTTTTCCTTATATGGCTATAGTAAAACCTTGTTAACACTCTAGAAGTCACATTTTTTGTCCAATCTTCATGAAACTTGGTCAGAACAT